>CAWUFW010020517.1:0-149111 GCA_963921515.1 Calotriton arnoldi
CAGTTATCCACCATGGAACGTGCGTTGCAGGGAGTGTAAGTTGTCTCTCAGGATGTCAGTCCAGTGGTGTCCTGCTGTTTGTTGGTGCCTGATTGTCAGCAGGGCCTTATGCTCCCCACAGCAGTAGCCAGTGTCAGCCATCTTGCGAGTCCTTCTCCACTCCCTGTGATGTGAGCATGGTTCAGGGTGGTGTTGATGGGACAGTTGTAGGGTAGAGCTATGTCTGTGACTCACCGACTCCCATCATGCCATTGCCTCACCCCACTTCCAGCCAGCATTCTATGCATTACTTGCTTTTGTGTGGAGTTCAGTGTGTGTGGGTGTGAGAGCAATGGCAAGATGGCTGACAGTGGTGTCCTGCTGTTGGTTGGTGTGCAGTGCCCAGCATGCCCTATGCTCCACGACACAGCAACAGTGTCAGACATCTTTGATGGGCCTTTCACCTCTCTGGCGCTGGGATGTGCATGCGTGAGTGTGGGCTTGCTGGGCCATGTGGTGGGGGATGTAGGGCTGTGAGCTACGGCTCCCATCAGTGCTATTGCCTCCCTCCCCCTTCCCAGCATGCCCATGCTTCCTTCCTTTTGACTCTGCTTCCCCTGTGAGAGTTGGAGCTGGCTGTGCTGACACGGGATGTGGCTGGAGTGTTGTCTGGCAGTTGTTTGGCTAAGAGTCCCAAGAGTGGCCCTGTGCTTCACAGCAACATAACCCAGGGTGGTGGTGCTTTGTGGGATCTTGTACGTTTAGGATGAGGGGGGCATTGCAGTGCTACCAGGTGGGTTCTGTGTGGGAGTTTGTGTTGGAGGTGTGTGAGGAGGTGCTTGCGTGACTATGGTCAGTGCTGCAAGTCCCCCTTCCCCACCGCCAGTCAGTTATCCCACCATGGAACGTGCTTGCGTTGCAGGGAGTGTAAGTTGTCTCTCAGGATGTCAGTCAGTGGTGTCCTGCTGTTTGTTGGTGCACAGTTGGCAGCAGGGCCTTGTGCTCCCCACAGCAGTAGCCAGTGTCAGCCATCTTGTGAGTCCTTCTCCACTCCCTGTGATGTGAGCATGGTTCAGGGTGGTGTTGATGGGACAGTTGTGGGGGTGAGCTATGTCTGTGACTACGACTCCCATCATGCCATTGCCTCCACCCCACTTGCCAGCATTCCCATACTTACTTGCTTTTGTGTGGAGTTCAGTGGGTGTGGGTGTGAGGCAATGGCAAGATGGCTGACAGTGGTGTCCTGCTGTTGGTTGGTGTGCAGTACCCAGCATGCCGTTGTGCTCCCCACGACACAGCAACAGTGTCAGACATCTTTGATGGGTCTTTCCACTCTCTGTGGGATGTGCATGCGTGAGTGTGAGCTTGCTGGGCCATGTGGTGGGGGATGTAGGGCTGTGACTACAACTCCCATCATGCTATTGCCTCCACCCCCCTTCACAGCATGCCCATGCTTCCTTCCTTTTGACTCTGCTTCCCTGTGGGGTGGGCTGGCTGTGCTGACAGGATGGCTGGGAGTGTTGTCCTGGCAGTTGTTTGGCTAAGAGTCCCAAGAGTGTCCCTGTGCTTCACACAACATAACCCAGGGTGGTGGTGCTTGTGGGATCTTGTGTTAGGATGGAGGGCATTGCATTCTACCAGGTGGGTACTGTGGAGTTTGTGTTGGGGGGGTGTGAGGGGAGGTGCTGGTGACTATAGTCAGTGCTGCAAGTCCCCCTTCCCACCCAGCCAGCCAGATATCCCACCATGGAACGTGCTTGCATTGCAGGGAGTGTAAGTTGTCTCTCAGGATGTCAGTCAGTGGTGTCCTGCTGTTTGTTGGTGCACAGTTGGCAGCAGGGCCTTGTGCTCCCCACAGCAGTAGCCAGTGTCAGCCATCTTGTGAGTCCTTCTCCACTCCCTGTGATGTGAGCATGGTTCAGGGTGGTGTTGATGGGACAGTTGTGGGGGTGAGCTATGTCTGTGACTACGACTCCCATCATGCCATTGCCTCCACCCCACTTGCCAGCATTCCCATACTTACTTGCTTTTGTGTGGAGTTCAGTGGGTGTGGGTGTGAGGGCAATGGCAAGATGGCTGACAGTGGTGTCCTGCTGTTGGTTGGTGTGCAGTACCCAGCATGCCCTTGTGCTCCCCACGACACAGCAACAGTGTCAGACATCTTTGATGGGCCTTTCCACTCTCTGTGGGATGTGCATGCGTGAGTGTGAGCTTGCTGGGCCATGTGGTGGGGGATGTAGGGCTGTGACTACAACTCCCATCATGCTATTGCCTCCACCCCCTTCCCAGCATGCCCATGCTTCCTTCCTTTTGACTCTGCTTCCCTGTGGGGTGGGCTGGCTGTGCTGACAGGATGGCTGGGAGTGTTGTCCTGGCAGTTGTTTGGCTAAGAGTCCCAAGAGTGTCCCTGTGCTTCACACAACATAACCCAGGGTGGTGGTGCTTTGTGGGATCTTGTGTTAGGATGGAGGGCATTGCATTCTACCAGGTGGGTACTGTGGAGTTTGTGTTGGGGGGTGTGAGGGGAGGTGCTGGTGACTATAGTCAGTGCTGCAAGTCCCTCTTCCCACCCAGCCAGCCAGATATCCCACCATGGAACGTGCTTGCATTGAAGGGAGTGTAAGTTGTCTCTCAGGATGTCAGTCAGTGGTGTCCTGCTGTTTGTTGGTGCACAGTTGGCAGCAGGGCCTTGTGCTCCCCACAGCAGTAGCCAGTGTCAGCCATCTTGTGAGTCCTTCTCCACTCCCTGTGATGTGAGCATGGTTCAGGGTGGTGTTGATGGGACAGTTGTGGGGGTGAGCTATGTCTGTGACTACGACTCCCATCATGCCATTGCCTCCACCCCACTTGCCAGCATTCCCATACATACTTGCTTTTGTGTGGAGTTCAGTGGGTGTGGGTGTGAGGGCAATGGCAAGATGGCTGACAGTGGTGTCCTGCTGTTGGTTGGTGTGCAGTACCCAGCATGCCCTTGTGCTCCCCACGACACAGCAACAGTGTCAGACATCTTTGATGGGCCTTTCCACTCTCTGTGGGATGTGCATGCGTGAGTGTGAGCTTGCTGGGCCATGTGGTGGGGGATGTAGGGCTGTGACTACAACTCCCATCATGCTATTGCCTCCACCCCCTTCCCAGCATGCCCATGCTTCCTTCCTTTTGACTCTGCTTCCCTGTGGGGTGGGCTGGCTGTGCTGACAGGATGGCTGGGAGTGTTGTCCTGGCAGTTGTTTGGCTAAGAGTCCCAAGAGTGTCCCTGTGCTTCACACAACATAACCCAGGGTGGTGGTGCTTTGAGGGATCTTGTGTTAGGATGGAGGGCATTGCATTCTACCAGGTGGGTACTGTGGAGTTTGTGTTGGGGGGTGTGAGGGGAGGTGTTGGTGACTATAGTCAGTGCTGCAAGTCCCCCTTCCCACCCAGCCAGCCAGATATCCCACCATGGAACGTGCTTGCATTGAAGGGAGTGTAAGTTGTCTCTCAGGATGTCAGTCAGTGGTGTCCTGCTGTTTGTTGGTGCACAGTTGGCAGCAGGGCCTTGTGCTCCCCACAGCAGTAGCCAGTGTCAGCCATCTTGTGAGTCCTTCTCCACTCCCTGTGATGTGAGCATGGTTCAGGGTGGTGTTGATGGGACAGTTGTGGGGGTGAGCTATGTCTGTGACTACGACTCCCATCATGCCATTGCCTCCACCCCACTTGCCAGCATTCCCATACTTACTTGCTTTTGTGTGGAGTTCAGTGGGTGTGGGTGTGAGGGCAATGGCAAGATGGCTGACAGTGGTGTCCTGCTGTTGGTTGGTGTGCAGTACCCAGCATGCCCTTGTGCTTCCCACGACACAGCAACAGTGTCAGACATCTTTGATGGGCCTTTCCACTCTCTGTGGGATGTGCATGCGTGAGTGTGAGCTTGCTGGGCCATGTGGTGGGGGATGTAGGGCTGTGACTACAACTCCCATCATGCTATTGCCTCCACCCCCTTCCCAGCATGCCCATGCTTCCTTCCTTTTGACTCTGCTTCCCTGTGGGGTGGGCTGGCTGTGCTGACAGGATGGCTGGGAGTGTTGTCCTGGCAGTTGTTTGGCTAAGAGTCCCAAGAGTGTCCCTGTGCTTCACACAACATAACCCAGGGTGGTGGTGCTTTGTGGGATCTTGTGTTAGGATGGAGGGCATTGCATTCTACCAGGTGGGTACTGTGGAGTTTGTGTTGGGGGGTGTGAGGGGAGGTGCTGGTGACTATAGTCAGTGCTGCAAGTCCCCCTTCCCACCCAGCCAGCCAGATATCCCACCATGGAACGTGCTTGCATTGCAGGGAGTGTAAGTTGTCTCTCAGGATGTCAGTCAGTGGTGTCCTGCTGTTTGTTGGTGCACAGTTGGCAGCAGGGCCTTGTGCTCCCCACAGCAGTAGCCAGTGTCAGCCATCTTGTGAGTCCTTCTCCACTCCCTGTGATGTGAGCATGGTTCAGGGTGGTGTTGATGGGCCAGTTGTGAGGCTGAGCAATGTCTGTGACTACGACTCCCATCATGCTATTGCCTCCACCCCCTTCCCAGCATGCCCATGCTTCCTTCCTTTTGACTCTGCTTCCCTGTGGGGTGGGCTGGCTGTGCTGACAGGATGGCTGGGAGTGTTGTCCTGGCAGTTGTTTGGCTAAGAGTCCCAAGAGTGTCCCTGTGCTTTACACAACATAACCCAGGGTGGTGGTGCTTTGTGGGATCTTGTGTTAGGATGGGGGGCATTGCATTCTACCAGGTGGGTACTGTGGAGTTTGTGTTGGGGGGTGTGTGAGGGGAGGTGCTTGTGACTATGGTTAGTGCTGCAAGTCCTCCTTCCCACCCACCCAGCCAGCCAGATATCCCACCATGGACTGTGCTTGCATTGCAGGGAGTGTAAGTTGTCTCTCAGGATGTCAGTCAGTGGTGTCCTGCTGTTTGTTGGTGCACAGTTGGCAGCAGGGCCTTGTGCTCCCCACAGCAGTAGCCAGTGTCAGCCATCTTGTGAGTCCTTCTCCACTCCCTGTGATGTGCGCATGGTTCATGGTGGTGTTGATGGGACAGTTTTGGGGCGGGCAATATGTGTGACTGCGACTCCCATGATGCTATTGGCTACACTGACTTGGCAGCATACACAGAATTCCTTCCTTTGAGTGGTCTTCACTGTGTGTTGGTGTTGTTGTGGTGGCTACATGTGTGGATGTGTTTGTTAGTTCTATTTGTGCCACTGCCTAGCTGTAGTTGTGGTTGTGTTTGTACATGTGTTGGCACGGTTGGATGTGACTTTTTTGATGGCATGTGTTGTGTTTCTCTGACTGACATACACATTTTGGGATGATTCTGTTCTGGTTGCTGTGTGATTGCTATGAGTGCATGGTTTGACTCTCCCCTTGACAGTGATGTGTGTGTGTTTTGTGGCAGTATATTGTGTACATTTGTTGTGTACTCACCAGGCTCTGGGATGTCCTCTAGTCCATATATGCTCACTGGCGGTAGGATGGCCCGCACCTTCTCCTCCCAGGGCCTGAGGTATATTGGCTTGGCAGGAGGGCCACTGCCGGTGTGTTGGCTGTTGATGTAGTCTTGCTTCAGCAGTTTCCGTACCCTCCTGCGCACGTCATACCACCTGTTCTGGATGTCGGTCTTTGTGCGCCGACATGGTGATTGGGCGTTCACCCTGTTGATGATCCTCTCCCACATCTTGGTTTTCTGCGACATGGGGGTCTGTTGGACCAATGTGCCAAACAGCTGTGGCTCTACCCTGAGGATCTCGTCTACCAGGACTTCCAATTCACAATCTAGGAACTTGTGATTCTTCTTGGGGGGCATGGTGATGGGTGGTGATGGTGAGTGATGTGTGTGTTGGTGTGCAGGTGAGGGTGTGTGAGTGTGTGTTTTGCTGGGTGTATGTGAGGTAGGTATTTGTTGGTGTGCTGATGGTGTGTGGCTTGTGTGAGGGATGAGCTGTGGGTGTGTGGTTGCTTTCTCTTGGGTGCTGGCAGTGGAATGGCATTTGCAAAGGCTCATGGTAGTGATTTGTGTCCTTTATATAGGTGGAGTTGTGGGTGTGTCTTTGTTCTCTGTCCCCACCCCCCCAGTATTTATTGGCTTGGTAATTGCTTGTTTGGCCTTTTTTTGGGTGATTTTTCCTTTGTGCTGTTTGTGTATGTTGGAAACGTTCTTGTGACCGAGTCGGACCCTGCATTGGTCTCGTACGGTGTTTTCCGTTTCGTTCACGCTGTGTTTGTGCAGTTTTCTATGCTGCGTACGCGTCGGTCGCGGTGTATTGTGTTGCTTCGGCTCGGTTTTGTATGCGTGTCGGTCGTACGGCTTGTCCTCCGTCCGACTCGCTCGTGGTTTTCGCGCCTTGCATCGTACTTAGCGGTTTGGAGTTCGCGTGTACGTTTCGGTCGGATTTGTTCCGGGTGCGTGTCGGTCGGATTCGCGTGTTTTTCCGGCCGGATTGCTGTTTTCCGTGCGGCTCGGTCGGTCGGCTTGGTTTCGTTACGTGTCGGTCGGATTTTTCGCGCCTTGCATCGTACTTGGCGTGTCGGGCGCCACGGGTGCGTGTCGGTCGGTATTTTTTCCGGATCCGAGTCGGTCGGTGCAAGATACATAGAAACAGCTCATATATAGACTGCCTACTGGGAGCAATACTGCTCGTAGATACAATAAAAAGAGAGGAAGCGTCCCGGCAGTACGCAATACATAGAATACATATACAACATAGGACAGAAAATATAGCAATACAAACTATGATAAAAGCTTCTGTCGGATTATCCAGAAAGAAAGTAAAAAGCGGCTAACAGCAAAAACTATCTTTACATTGAGCAGCTAGGACCAAATCTTGCCAATTATTATCAGCATGATCTCGCTTTGCTTTACTTATCGCTACTTTATATCTGTTACGTGCCCGGATTACTTTGTCTCTAGAGCGCTCTCTGACTGCTAGTTGCAGAGCCTTCTTGGCTCTCTTGCATTCATTGTTGAACCATTTGTTTCCCCCTATGCTGGCAGGCCTTCTACCAGAATTAGTTTTAGTAAAAACAGTTTGTAAAGCTTCAAAAAACTCTTGGTGCACCGATGGAATATGCATTAATTCAGGGGATTGTATACTTCCCACACTGCTACACAGGTTAGTTAAAAACAATACAAGAAGCTTATATATTCTAGTGTAAAGGACCTGATCAGATTTGACTTTGGGCCTGGTGACTCTTCGGCAGTTGTTTGTTACATGCGGCTCTTCAATTTTAGAGATGTGACTAGAAGATTTCCTGTCCAAATCCATGCCCCTCATTTTTAGTAATAAGGAGTTGTGATCGCTGTCAGTCCATTGTTCAATAATCATATCTTCCACTAACGACCAAACTCTTACATCAACAAAAATGTAATCAATAATACTTGTGTAGGCACCCCTTTTAAAAGTGTCCTGTCTTCCTATGTCAGATGCAGTTCTCCCATTACAAGCCCTCAGACTCCTGCCTGTGATTATAGAAGCAATCTGTAGGGAGACATTTGATAGACGTTGGCCATATTCGCCAGCAACCTGGTTAGGGATACCCCATAGTTCATCCTCTTCCTCGAGCAAAGCACTTAGTAGGGAAGAGGGTTCAAATGCAGCGTTAAAATCCCCTGCAACTATAATTTTGGAGTTAGATTGATAAGCTCCCACCAAATCATCTAGCAGTGAAAGTACAGGAGATTCACTGCTATATGATTCTGACCTAGCATAAACATTAAACAAGGTCAAGATGAGTCCGGTCGGGAAGACAAGCTGAATCCCCAAGACATCTTGTGAATTTATTGGTAGTTGCTTATACTTGCAGGCTAAGGTATTTTTTACAAGGATTAGCTGCCCGCCACTTGCCCTACCCGTTTTTTTGGGCGGGTTAGCTTCCACACTATAAGTGGTATAGCCATTTATGTGTACCCTGTCTACGGCCCAAGTCTCTTGAGAGACACAGATATCGTTTTTCCCTATGTAGGAGAACCATTCTGGGTCTTGAAGTTTAGAATGGATCCCTGCCAGGTTCCAGGATATTAATGTTAGTCTGTTATTTACCTCATTTTTGTCTATGGGTACACACCCATGGGTATCTGCACTACATGGTGGATCGTTGTCACTGGTTGAATCGATCGGGTATGATGTTTGATAATATTGCAAAGAGGACATAATCATAGCCGTACTAGTGGTATTATTAGTTAACACATCGGTATTTGCAGTCAATTACAGATTACTTATAACGTGTTCAATAACGTGACTATTGCCCTGGAACCCAAGGGTTGATACATTATTGATGCTTGAGTGGTCTACGATTAATGGGTTGAAATCAGTGCCCCATTTGAGCCTTTGCCCTATATGACAACTACCAATGATACATTTCTCAGGGGGTTCCCTTGCAGTTATCCTGCACGGAGACTCGGAATCAGGGGTCTCCTGTCAGATCCTATGGAGGGGCTGCAGGATGAGAAGAAGGTTAAGTATGAAAGAAACCTTTGAAAATAATCCTGACATCAACACCTCTGCAACTTGGAAAGACTCATCAAACTCTTGGAATGCTTTAATTGCAAACCGCTGGGCCTCTAAAGTAGATAAGGATATAGTAAGATGAAACTCATCCCAAAGAAATTATAGAATAGAAGAGAAAAGAACATGAGACCAGAGCATCAAATGTGCTGTGCACCAAGTATTGAAAGAATCCCAGTGCCCAAAGTAAGATTTCAAAGTGGATGGCCTCCTAGGCCTTTGAATAGCCTCAGCTAAATGGAGTGAGAGACCCTCTCTGTGTAGATTTAGCCGTTCAACTTCCAGGCCGATAGAGAAAGTCCATGAGGAAGAGGAAGATATGACAGTCTGAGAGGAGATGGGGAAAGTAGAAGAACTGAAGGTGGAAGGACAGCCATAGCCTGAAGCAGAGAAAACAAAAATCTATGAGGCCAAAAGGGAACTATTACTATCACCTCCGTTACCTCCTCCTAAATCTTTAGGAAGACCCATGTTAATGTTAGAACCCATGACTCTATTTCTAGGCCACAGAAATGTACCCTCACAAGTATCTCAACAGTTTATAGATAGACATTCCAGTTTATTTGCAATGACTTTCCATGGAATACTTTAAAACAAATTTTATTGGAATAAAATACATTGGCATTTCAATACTTAATGAATTTTGTGCTAAATGACTAGGCATTTTTGTTCACCTTTACAGCAGTTAATGTATTTTTCCTGAGTAATAAGCACATAGCGGGAGCGTACATTGAGAATACCTGCACCAACTTTTTAGATGAAAAGAAGGCAGGAATTGGTCAGTGGTGGACAACGTTAACTTCTTCACCCACAAGGTTGGTCAAGGTCTGTAAATTTTGGGCAGGAAACATTCCCAACTTTGCTTGATGTGAAGTTTACCTGGCCTGGCAGAGGTCACAATTTCCTGCCAGGATACTCGTCCACAAAATTGTGAACATCCTGCAACTGCTTCCACATAACTTGACTCGGTCAGACCTGTATCCTAAGAGCTAAGTAAGAGGACAGGCCCTGATTTAGAAGTCGATGGACGTGTTACTCCATCACAAACGTGATGGATATCCCGCCCGCCATATTACAAGTGCATTCTATCCAATGGCACCTGTAATATGTTGGGCGGGATATCCGTCACGTTTGTGATGGGGTTACCCATCCGCCAAGCTCTAAATCAGGTCCTTAGTCAGGTCTGGACCCTATGCTGATCAGTAATTTGTTTTTCCAATTTGTATGGAAGTCAGCCAGTAATCTGTTTGTCAGTCTGTTTAGTATGAGGTCAGTAATTGCTTGGTCAGATGTGTATGTTAGGTAGTTAGGTATCGCTTTGTCAAATCCGTGTTAATCAATGCTTTAAATGGGAAAAAATAAGTGCAGATACTCATCAAATTGAGCTCTGGTCTTTGGGCGGGGTTTTGGTTGGAGCTAGGGAGGGTAGTGTGCTTTGTGGCCCGGCCCAGGCTTGGCCGACATGTGGTCCCGGGTCCACTGATGTGCTCCGCCTTGCCCAGGGCTCGGGAGACACCATCTGGTCTGCTGATTTGCTCCGCCTTGCCCAGGGCTCGGAAGACACCATCTGGTGTTTGGGAGGCTGCCGCTGATCTTCGGCCGTGTGGCCCCAGATCCACTGCTGATGCCCCTTCGTCCCAGCTGACTGGTAGCAGGGAGACGACCCCGGCTGACATGGAGGCACCAACTCGGCATCAGGGGTGAGCCCATGGCACCCTCTGACTTGGAAATCCCTGCGGACCGTCCCACTCAGCCGCCCCATCCCCCTTCTCGACCCCCAGTCCGTGTGCTGGGTACAGCAACAGGAAAGTGAACATCCGTACCACCATCGACACCCTTCAGGCCCCTGGGGATCTCTGCTCCTGCCTTGGAGAGTTGTTGAGACAACTGGGACAATGGGCGTGGGTGGACATCTGGACATCACCAGCTTGAGGATCCCTACTTGCCAGGAAGGTCGCCCGTGAGTGCAACAGCACCTGAAGGCTGATGGCTTAACATGCACCGCAAGAACCCCAGCAATGGCAAGAAGATCATGCTCTGTAAATATGTAATATATATCTGTCCAACCCTAATCGCTTCAACTCTTCTTAAATGTAATCTTGAGTGAATTTGTAACTTGTATAAATGTAACTCTAACCGCTAGTATCTGTGGTAGATATATGTACTACCATTCTTATGTACTACCATTCTTATGTGAGTTTAGAGTTTATTTGTTTCGTATATTTTATGTTATTCATGTACTCTAAAGTCCTTATATAATGTAACTAGTTCTATTGTAAAGAACTCTGACACCTTTGGGTAGAGGCCACGCTATATAAAAACACATTAATAAATTAATGAAGATATTTTCGGTGCACATCTGTGCATGTTGATGCAGAGATCGATACTGTATTTGTATTACTTCGCTGACCCTGGCCCCCTACCATATGGGGGGAGATTGGAGGCCGTGGTTGCAAAATCGGTGCTGTTGTATCCTCACAGTTTTCCAAGTACACTTAGATTACATATCCCACTCCCAAGTACCTTATGAGGACAAGTCAGCGGTTACAATTACTTGTCTTTTTTGGCATAGAGTATGTCATTTGAACCCTGGTCACTACACTGACCCCTTAAATTAAGGTGCTCTTGCACAGACTCCTCTCAAACAATTTGCATTCTCAGGCCTGAAATACATAACTGCATTCAGTGGATTTATAATGAAATTCGTCTATGTACACATTTAATAACTACCTTTTCAGGCACATATGGGTGCAGTTGAACAGCAGCACACTTAAAAAATGTAAATTTACTTCAAAGGAAATAGATTTTGCAGGCTTTGTGTTCAAGGGTGTTATGACTGGAGTCAGGCGACGAGTGGGAAGAGAAAAATGGTAATCTTATAAGTAACTAGGGGCAGATTTACATGACCCGTGCACTACTCGTGCGTCACTTTTTGTGACGCACTGGCGGCGCATTTTAGTGCCCCATATTTACAAGGACAGGAAAAGCCACCCTCTGTGACTTTTCCTGTTCTTGTAAATATGGCCCCTTTGCACGCAGCACTTTGCGTGAAAGGGGCGTTCCATGGGTGTTGCTGTGAGTGTTCCCACGCAACACCCATGGAACCAGACACATTTCCAGATTTACGAGAAATCGTAAATCTGGAAATGCGTCTGAATGCCCCGCCTCCCCAGAGGAGGCGTAGGGAGGCATAAGGAGGAGAAATGTATTCATTTCTCCTCGTTTTTTTCCTCTTTCTATGTGTGCTTCAGGCACACATAGAAAGAGGAAATCACCTCTGGTGATTGTTTATGTACAGGATGTGTGCTCTTTATGTACAGGATGCCTGTACATGAACAGCACACATAGAAGTTGAAAAATGACATTTCTGTTTGTTTATGTGCAGGAAGGGGACCCTTCCTGCACATAAACAATCTCCCCACGACACAGGCATCCTTGCACCCTGGGGCAAGGGTGCCTGTGCCGGCATGGCAGCAGTTTGTGCACCAGCGCCGGGGGAAGCACAGAGATGCCACATATTTATGTAAATATGTCGCATCCCTGTGCTTTGAAAGTGAGTCAGTGCAGCGCAGTCAAATCACTTGTGGCACGCACTGAGTCACTTTCTTGTAAATCTGCCCCCTATACTCTAACAAACAGCCTTCAGTGAGCAATTAACAAGTTATAGGCATGTGTGTGGAGCATTCTTGCAATTAACCGCTTTTCAATCGAAGCCACCCCTCCTGGGCTGACTTGCATACCTGTGTTAATGCCCTAACTTAAAGCTAGCTACTTTTTTTTAACACTGCAAGTATCTACATTGTTTTCTTAAAAGACTATTTGGTTTGTGGAAATCAATATATAGGTTATAAACTGCATAGTTAATCAAAGGTTGATTTTAATGATAGCTCGCGCATATTCATTTATTTAAGAGTTTTATGTAGCACTGTGCATCACCTCAGTGTTACTTGACAGTCCTAATATATGAGGTACTATCGATATTCCATCATTCATGCCCAATGGATGAGCAGCCGATGCTGTCTAATGACCAGTGGCTTCCCCTTCACACGCAGCGTGGCTTCAGACACTCATCACGCCAATGTCAGCATTTCCCGCATGCGTCACCCACCCACCAACATTATGTTTGAAGAAGAAGGACCTGATTGGACTCTGCCCGTCAATCAGTGTGGTGTGTGTAGGTCCCCGGCAGCCCTGTACATTCGAATGAGTCACTGCTACATAATTCAGCAGCATCCCAGAAGGTTGTTCAGTGAAGATTTAAAAGTACTGGTTTAGGTTTTTGTGCTGTGGGTGTTTAAAGATCATAAGTGCATAAATTCCAGTCAAACTCCTCTTGCTGTTTTGCCACCACAGTATTTGTAAGACTGCATGGTGCACGGACATCTCTCAAATTCATACTAACCTGGGATTTTGTGTGTAGCGCTGCCTTGAGATTTTTTGGATAGCGCTGACTGCCCAAAACTAATGAAAAGGAGACAGTGGGGTAATGCAAAATGATGGGGTCCCCTTGCAGAATGTGATGAGTTGCACTCAAGTCTCCCCCATCTCACAGACATTTTATTGGCCTTCGGCTGAATGGGCACCACTTGAAGGTTTGAGGGCCCCTGGAGGGTTGGGGGGCCCCTGCACGTAGGGGCTGTAGGGCTATGTTACATCCCTGAAAGGAGGGCTGACCAGAGACTTCCTTGAGATATTGTTTTGTTTCACTAGCAAAGATCCTGCAGCTGCTCCTGACTAGTATTTGGTGTGCTTACCCAAGACAAGGTGCACTGCAGGACTGTCGTTTCACCTCGAAGTTTCCATGCTGTCATAATCACTCTGATCCCCAGGTGGTGCAGCACAGAAGAGTGAGAGAAGGTAGGTTCACAGAAAATCTCAGTAGGTTTTGTTTTGAGTGGGACTGTCACCTAATCAGTACTGGACACCATCTGAGATCGTCTGCCAGTGCACAGATTCACAGATCTTCTGGTAGTCAGTCTCGTCAGAAGCAGAGCAGCGCCTGTCTTACGTTGTAACACATACGTAACATGAGCCTGGCTACTGCCCTAAGAATACCGCCCAGGGAGGAGTTCCAGTACTCAAGGGAGAAAATTCGGAAGTGCCAGTACTGAGAACCGATGAGTACCGACCCATTTAAAGCACTGGTGGTAATCACTTGGACATGTCTGGATGGAGGAAGGGGGCAATGGCCAATTGATCAGGGTTTTATGCTCAGGAGTAGGTAATCAATTCCATGTCTGTGTTCATCAGCAATCAATTTTTAGAAAGTGTATGCTAAGAGATCAGTAATCGTGTGGTCTGCCTATAGATAAGGCAGACTGTCATCATTTGGTCTAGTCCAGCGTAGTAGCATAATTTTAGCCCCTCCTTTTACGTTTGGCTAGGCCAAATAGATATTTACCTTTGGCTTTATGTAATCGTGTGATGCAATAATACCAATGAGATATAGTGTAGTAAAGGTATAGAAGGTGCATTTATTGTGTGTTTGAAACTTACTTGTGTGTGCATATTAAAGTTTTTCCTTTTCAGAAACATCTAGATTGCTGATATTTTTCTTTTATAGGTTTAGATTGTAAGGTGGTGTGCTAAAATTCATTCAATGAAGTGCATTCGCCAGGGATTAGTGATAATGAATCATACGTGTGTTCAATGCTTTCTTCATAAATTGTGACCAATTGTCGTTTTTTGTTTAAAGCATTTTTTTATTAGTTTATAGTGCTACATGTATTAGTACAGCATAAAATTGATTCCTTTATTAAAGATTTCATGTATTTGGATTATATGTAGGTTGTAGAATTAATATGCATCTAAAGAAAACTGTGAAGTTAGTGTGATTGCGGGCCTTAAGTTTACAGTTGAGGCATTTGATACTAACGTGAAAGTTGTTTTTCAGCATGTTTTCTCCTCTGCAGGTACAGACTAAAAGCATTCATAAGTTAGTAAAAAGTTGGCCTGGGTGTGAAATTTCGCTCACGGAGTTTGCAAAGTTTTTCTCACTCCGTGCTCCACTTAGTGCACAGAGTTCCAAAAAACCCAGCGGAGTGGAGTTTTTTCCTCACCCGCGCTCGCCAACGTTAAGTTGCCGAGCGCGAGGGAAGAAAATCTTACTCCAGACCACCTCCCGTTGAGTTTTCTCAAAACAGGCAGTTGTGGATGGTCGCCTCCGCTTACGTTGAGAAACCTTTCATTTGCATTGAGGAAGCTGCCGCTCAAGTAGAATATCTACTCAAGTGACAGAAAGAAGCAGTGCCC
This sequence comes from Calotriton arnoldi, assembly GCA_963921515.1. Taxonomy (NCBI): domain Eukaryota; kingdom Metazoa; phylum Chordata; class Amphibia; order Caudata; family Salamandridae; genus Calotriton; species Calotriton arnoldi. The sequence continues at coordinate 14,744 of CAWUFW010020517.1, forward strand.
TCTTTTGTTGTGCATGGTGCCATTGGCACTGATTTTACAATACTGGACAAACACCCGGCGATAAAAATCAGTGCAAATGGTACAACGTAACGCACTCTGCCTTTTGCGGAACTCTGCCTAGTGCTAAGGAGTTTTTGGGTAATTTCACAGAGTTCTGCATAGCCGAACTCCACCCAGGCCTAGTAAAAAGCACATTCTATTTCAGAGATAGCAAGGTAAGAAAGAACTGGCAAGGTCAAATAATTTTAATGAAGAACAAAGGGAGTGTTACCAGTTGGTACTATCAGATGAATGGAGGAATCCAAGGATGCTTTGGAAGTGGAGACTGGAACATGGGAGTAGTGTTCAAGGCACTAAGTTCTTTCTTGGAAACTAGAAAAGTACTATGATGCGTAAAAAGTCATATTTCTCTAATGTTCTTTGTGTATTTTATTTAGTGAACCCACCTATTAAGTAGGTTCATTGTTGCAGAACCTATTACAGTTTTGCTGTATGTAACACTAAGACAGATTTGAACTTGATCATTTTTTGCTTTAACTTGCTTTATGATTATATTGAGAGGATGTCAGAACCTTCTCTTTTAAGCACAGGCCTAATTGTGAATACAAATATCAAATCAGACAAGATAGAAAGATTAAAAAGACTGAAAAAGAAACAAATCAGAATTCATTTACATGCTCAAGTATTATTAGAACATCTGAAAAACAATACAATTCCTTGGGGATTACAGGTCAAGAATGTTTGTAGATGACAAAAGCTATTTAACACAATTCAGTGGCATGGGCACTAAAGTTCTCCAGCGACTGGTTGGCACTGTCCATAGAAATGGCTCTTAAAAGAAGTGAACAGGAGCTTAAAGAAATAGAAGCATTAGAAAAAGAGATACTTAAAGACCAAAGTATTGTTGATGCCAAAAAACTTTTGGAAGCGATAGAAAAACAAATTACAGAATTCAAAACTTTTACTGCCAATCAAAAAACCACACAGACATCACAGGATATAAAGAATTACAAAATAGAAATCAGTTATCCTTATCTTAAGGACGACTTTTTACCACAAGACCATTCAATAATCAGAACAATCCCAGATACGCCAGATCAAAGAAAAATGTAATTACTTTTTCAGATACATCCAGCTCAGAGTCGAGCTTAGACAGCCACAGAGATAACCAATCAACTACATATCAGGACCAGGCCAAATTTTTAGACAGTGGGAGAGGCAACAGAACCAGACCCAGAGGCAGGGGTAGAGCCCTTAGGGCATGTGTGTGCGCCACATGTGCACACTTACCTTTTGGGGGGTTCCATCAGGGGGGACTTAGGCCCCCTGGCATCCTTGCAAATGCAGTCGCAATTTGCGATTACCAATTTGGTAATCGCAATTTGGGAATGCATTCCCATTCAATCCTATGGGCCTATGGGCCCATAGGAATGAATGGAGTGACATTTCCTAATAGCGATTCGCAATTTGCGAATCGATATTGGGTAATGTGTAGGAATTGCTATTTATTTTGCAATTACTACATGCATAGGAATTGCGATTCCTAAATAGCGATTCCTTAAAAATTGCAATTTAGGAATCGCAATTCCTTATGTTGATGCATGTGCCCCTATATGTCCTATACTGAAGAAAAGTGTATCTATGAGACCAGATATACATTTTTCGAAAACATTAAATCCTGGCACAGATATATCGATGATATTTTTTGTGTGTGGCAAGGGGACATAAACAGATTTTTGGATTGGCTAAATCATCGATCTCCAGATCTGCAATTTACAATGACTCACAGTAAGGAAAAACTCAATTTCCTCGATCTATTGGTGTCAATAAATGAAGGAATCATTTACACAAGTCTATACACCAAACCCACGGATCGTAATGCACTGCTTCACTACACTAGCAGCCATCCTCAGTCTCTCAAAGACAATTTACCTTGCGGCCAATTTTTGCGTATCCACAGCTGCAAACAAGACTATTTCGAAATTGGGACTGTCCTTCGAAAAAGCTCATTTAACGAGGGTATCCTAAAAACTTGTCAGACATTCTTTGAAGAGAGCATGGTTTATACCAAGAGAGTCCCTCCTGGCCCCTAAGGATAAAGACACCAAGATCCCTTTGACATGTATATTGACAAACTCCAACTTTCATACAAAATGAAAAAAATCATCTCAAACAATATGAAGATGATAAGTTCCTACAGTATCCCAAAATCACTTTTTTCATTTAAACAGGGTAAAAATCTGAAAGGCTGCCAGGAAAACGGAACCCAAAGATCTCATGGGACCCCTGAAACTGCCTCCAATAACAGGACATTTTAAATGTAGTCAAAGCACAGCATGTAACTTTACCGCCAATTCAAAGAAGATCAGACTACATGGTACACTGCATAAACAACACCGGTTCTCGAATTGTAACACCAAAAATTTGGTTTATTGTATTTGGTGCCCATGTGACAAATGCTATATAGGTCAAACAACACAACCTGTTAAAAACCGCATTTTGCAATATAGATCGAGAATCCGGTGTAAAACAATAGGGGCCCCTCTGGTCCAACACTTTTTGGAAAAACAGCACTCTGAAGAAGATCTGAGATGGTCAGTACTTTTTGTAGCTGCCTTGGACAAACGGGGTGGCAAGATGGAAACACTTCTGCTCCAAACTGAAGTTAGACTTATCGCAAAATACCATACTTATGAATGTGGCCTTAATGAACAGGAAGAACTCTGGTTCCTTATTAGATAATTATAGAATCATAAGTCTAAATAGACTGCAACACACATCTTGGTACTCTACAGTAGATTGCTTTGACATAAAAAAAAAAGAGTGTCTATTGAATGATTATAGAAATTGCATTGTAGATATTTTAATATGATTGATCATTAAGTTTTTCAATCTGTCTGAGTCTGTAACTTACAGAAGTGCAATTTAAGCTCTCCAGCACTGTTCACCACCCTGCTGTAACACTTCTCAAGGGTGTGTATTAATTTTCCGGATGGGTTCCGGTTTTTCTGTTCATTGCTGTTTTTTAATTTATACAATATTTAAATTGCTAACATTTGTCTTCCTATTCGCGTATATTCTATATATGGCCGCCTATGTCATACATCGCGAAACACCGGAAGTATAAGGGAGCACAGATCCACCTTCCGCCCCTGTCAAACATGGCAAGCACATTAGGCCAGATACATTTACGTGAAGTGGTCAAGTGGTTGGTGTATTCGAGAAAGGCCACTTCCGTTATGAGCCATTACGTAAGACGCGCTGCCGAATGGAGTAGCTGCAGCATTTTCCGATGGGGGGCTTGGGGGGGGTTGCCGACCGCAGGGAGGTCCCCCCCCCGGGCAGTTTGGGAGGGGCGAAGGGGCGGGGGGAGCAAGCTGATAACCAGCCATTTTACCTTTGGGCTTGTTTTTTGTAGCCCAATTGGAGCCCAAGCATAAATGCTTTGGGCTCCTGCTCCCGGCCACCATTTTAGGTTTGGTGACCTGGTGGCCGGGAGCTTCAGCTTAGATAATATTTTGTGTCAGGTAGGGTCTTTAGGGTTTTACTGTTGTCTAGCGTCGGGAGTACAGTTGGAAGTCGCGTGATGTCGGGAGAAGACTACCGCGTTTTGGAGGCCCTCCGGCTCCTGAGCGAGGCGGGCCGGATGGACCTGGTAATTGGCTCAGGGGCAGGGACGGCGCGCCCGGTGCGGCAGGCCTCGGCGGGAGTGGCAGCGGCCGTTGCCGCCTGCACGTCGCCGAAGCGACAACGAATGGCGGTAAGTGAGCGGGCCGCCCGCGAGCGAAAAAGACGGCCCGACAGTGTTTTTGGAGCCTGGAGAGGGTGGTAGGGCAGGGGCCTCAGGAGTTGTGAGGCGCGGGGGTGGTGTAACACCGGCCAAGTCAAGGGAAAGGGCCACTGCACCTGTAGGGCCGGTAGCGGCCTTAGCGCCAGTTGCGCGCTCGTGTTCCTCCCCCGCGGGGTTGTTTCAGCGTGGGGGAAGGCGGGGCGGGAAGCGGCGATCCGCCTCTGTTCCTTGCGCGACGGTAGTGATAGCATCTGGGGAGGCGGGGGAGCCTGAGGCAGGGTTTTTGAGCAGGGCAGCCAGCAGCGTCATGGTGAGGGGGGGGAGAGCTTATGCCCCCCCTCCTGCTCGTGTGACGGAGGCAGCAGATCCAGCTAATAGGGAGTGGGGGGGGAAGCTGGACCTGGTGTCAGTGGCCATGTGGTATTGGACTGGGCTGATATTGTTGTGGAGAGCAGGGGCAGCGCTGATTTTGTGGCAGGCAGGGAGGGGGAGGCAGGTGATCGGCAGATGTACAGTCCCCTCCTTTTTTCCCCCCCTTATTCTGGTAGGGCCGAGATGGGGTCGGTGGGGGGCAGTTCCTTGGGGGAGGGAGAGTGGGCCCAAGTGGGAGGGTGGGGCAGCCAGCAGACCTTTTTTCCCTCGGTCAGAGATGGGGCAGCCAGGGAGGGTACCCATATGAGCTGGGGGGGCAAGGGGGACATTGATTTGGGGAATTTAGAGGCGGCCGGAGGGGATCAGGCTTGGGAGGGGTTAGATATCTTTCCGTCTTGGGCGGAGGGGGTGCGGGGCCTGGGTATGGGCGAGAGGCAAGAGGCACAGCGGGCGCAGGAGCTTAGGGGGAACGCGGGGCTAAGTAGGCCACCGGTGGGGGAGGGGGCAAGGGAGCGGGACAGGTAGGGTTTGGGGATACGTTGGAAGGGAGGGGTACAGGCCGGGTTGGGACTCAGCGGCAGCAGTGGTACAGGCGGGGCTGGTATGGAGTGGGGAGGAAGAGGGAGGGGATTCCCCCCCTCTGGGGGGTTCGGTGAGGTCTAGGCGGTTTAGCCATAATAGGGAGTTTTCGCCGGATTTGCGGGGGGCCGTGTTTTCAGGCAGGTGTGAGGGAACCGGCACATCAGTCCAAACTTTTTCTTCACAGGGTAGGGAGCGTCGCAGTGTTGCGGACTCGGTAGGGCGCGGTGCGGCCCAATTACACAGAGGAGAAGGGAGGGTGGAGCCTTGCGCGGCGCATTCCGTACCGGCGGGGGATCCCGTCGCGGCCAGCACACGAAGGTCCGGTACGACCTCGCTGGCCCCACCGAAGGACAGGTCACGGTGGTCCGACATTACAGCGGCGATGGATGCACAGAGAGGTCAACGCATGGGGGAGTATCGGCGAGTACAGTCGGCTCCCCCGCAAGGACATTCTGGGGCCGTTAGGGCCAGTGAGGTTGGGTCCGGTAGGGCCCGTGCTGTGGTATTTGATCCAGAGGTGCTCCAAGTGGAGGAGCCCATTGTGTTGGACTATGACGAGGAGAGCCCCGAGGAAGGGGAATTGCGGGAGACTGAGGAGGGGGGCCCTCTCATGTTTTTCCTAGTTTTTTGCAGGTTCCGGGAGTGGTGCCGCACAGAACGGCAGTGGCGTCTGGATCCAGGAGGGAGCGCGGCCCCGCAGTGAGGGTTCCCCGGAGTGTGGATCAGGCAGAGACTGGGGCAAGGAGGTCGGTGTCCGTCCGGGCATCCTCGTTAGAGCCAGGTGAGACCGGTAGAACACAGGCCAAACCAAAGATGGTGTCTGTGGGGACGGGGGACGGGGGGTTGGGGGAGTGACGGAAGGGAGATTATATAGGGGTAAATACGTGAAGGATACGGGGGTGGGAACAGGTGTAGGGGGATAGCGCTGGGCGACAAGGTAGAAAGTGGAACAAACACGGAAGCAGCGGTGGGGGTAAGGAACCGTTGGAGAGTAAGGAATTGAAGATTAAGAAGCTTCCCTACATGGGTGTGACAAAACCTTTGGGGGCCCATTTAATGCTTTTAACCAAAGAACGTATATGGAAAGGGGAATATGTGGAGATACTGAAGCTCCTGCATAGGGAGGTGAGGTCCAAAGAGGGCTCAAAAGAGGAGGAATATGAGCTGGCCAAGCGGCCTAAGGTGCCGTTGACCATTGAGAATTGGACGGCAGCATTTTTAATATATGCTAGTGTGTACTGCGAAAAGTTCCCGGAGCGCAGCGTAGCCATATTTAAATATATCGATGTGATACGGAAGGCGCAAATCACAAGTGGAGGGTACGCTTGGGCCCAATATGACGAAGAGTTCAGGGCTCGTATGGCTTGGGACCCTGAGGCAAAATGGGGGAGTTAGATACAGACTTATGGCAGCATACAATGGGGGCAGCGTCGGGTGGTAAGACCATTTTTACAGCTAGCGGATTGCCGTTGGTATACCGGCCCTTTCAGGGGAAGCCCACCCGGGGTGGGGTGGGAGGCGCAGCCACGACACAAGCTGGAACGGGGCGTGCTGGGACTTCAATAAGGGCTTATGCACGAGGGAGTATTGCAAGTACCGCCACGAATGTTCCAAATGCGGGAAGCGCCATCCCCTGGTTAACTGTTGGGGCGTTAAGCCACAGGGAGGTCAGCAGTGGCAGCAGTCAGGAGCCGGCACATCTGCCTCTCCGCATCAATTCCAGAGCGGCAGGGGTGGGAAAGGACCACAGGGTACTGGGCCCAAAGGCTCCTACGCCAGTTAGGGTACCAAAGCTGGCGGAAGCACTCCAGGGGTATGGGGATTTGGGGGCTCAACGGGTGCTTCTGGAGGGATTTCAGTGGGGGTTTCGTTTGGGTTACCAGGGTCCAAGGCAGAGAAGGTGGGCGGACAACCTGAAGTCAGCGGCAGACCACAGGGAGGTAGTCCAGGAAAAATTAAACAAGGAGGTAAGGGAAGGGAGGATGGCGGGCCCCTTTGACGACTGGCCAGTAGACAACTTGATCATATCACCCATTGGAGTGGTCCCCAAAAAGGAAGAAGGACAATACAGACTGATTCAACACTTGTCATGGCCGGAGGGGGCGTCAGTTAATGATTTTATCGATGAGGAGGCTGCCTCAGTGTCATATTCTTCGGTTGACGTGGCCATGTCACTTGTTGTGACCGCGGGCGCAACTGCAAAAATGGCAAAGTGTGACATTAAATCTGCATTCCGGCTGCTTCCAGTCCATCCAGATGATTGGGATCTTCTGGGTATCCATTTTGAGGGTAAATGGTACGTGGACAAAGCATTGCCGATGGGTTGCTCTATGTCATGTGCTTTATTTGAATGTTTCAGCACCTTTTGCAGTGGCATTTCACGCAGCACACGGGTCACACATTGGTGACGCACTACTTGGACGATTTCTTCTTTGTAGGTTCCCCGGCTCCACGGAATGCCAGATAGCTCTGGACACTTTCCATGAGCTCATGAGGGAACTGGGGGTGCCATTGGCGCCCGAGAAGACAATGGGTCCATCTACAACTTTGTCCTTTTTGGGGATCGAAATTGATGCAGTGGCAATGCGGGCTCGCTTGCCAGAGGATAAAAAAGTGAAAATGTTGGAGTTACTGGACATGATGTTGGCAAAGCAGAAAGTGACAGTAAAGAGCATTCAGGTGTTGCTGGGTCACCTTAATTTTGCCTGTAGGGTAGTCAGAGCGGGGAGGACGTTTTGTAGGAGGTTGGGCCGGGCACTAGCAGGACAGCATTTGCCGCATCACCATTTGCGCTTGGCGGCAGGGGTGAAGGAGGATTTGCGGATGTGGTCAGTTTTTCTACACTCTTTTAATGGAGTGCCATTGGCCAGGGGGATGACGTCCGGTGGGACGTGCAAATCTTTTCTGATGCCGCAGGCAGTGACGGCTTTGGCATTTATTGGCAAGGTAGGTGGTGTGCGGAGAAGTGGCCCCCACAATGGAAGGATGGGGGAGGAGCATAGCCTTTCTGGAGCTTTTCCCGTTATTGGTGGCTTTGACCCTGTGGGGCGAGGAGTTGGCGCACAAGAGGGTCTTGTTTCGTGTGGACAACATGGCAGTGGTAGACATTGTTAACAGACAGTCGGCCAGAGATGAACAGATTCTCAAGTTGCTGCGAGTGTTTGTGTTAGGCTGCCTTAGACACGACATTGCATTCAGGGCCTTGCACATCCCTGGTGTGGACAATGACATAGCGGATGCCTTGTCTCGTTCGCAGTGGGGAGATTCCGTGGACTGGCCAAGGAGGCGGACAGGACACCAACCCCAATGCCGGAACATCTTTGGTATGTAGGCAACGTAGGGTGCTACAATTGGTGGTAGGTTCTTTGTCTGTGGCCACGCGGGCGGCTTATGCGCTGGCATGGAGGGATTTCCTGGCATCAGGAGCCTGCAGGCGTGAGGAGAGTTGGCGGCGGTCTGAGGATGTGATCCAGTTTATCCTAGGCCTTATAGAGAGAGGCCTTTCCAGGGTGACTATCGCCGGGAAATTGGCGGGAATCTCTTTTATGGGAAAACTCTTTTGGGGTTACTCCCCCTCAGCAGGGGAAGTGGGGAGGAGGATGCTAGAAGGCTGGGCTAGGGAGCAGGGAAGGGTGCGTTTTTCTAGGTGCCCCCTTTCATGGCAGATTCTGGCCAGGTTGTTGGAAGCTTTACCAGGGGTTTGTAGGGACGGTTTTGAAACATGTTTGTTTTCTACTTTGATGGTGTTCATGTTTTTGGGGCTTTTAGAGTATCGGAACTTCTGGGTACCAAGTTAAAAAGGGGCATCAGTTGGCACGATGTGTTTTTTGCGGAGAAGGGGATACAAATTTGGCTGGCCAATTCTAAAACTGATCAGAGAAGCCTAGGGAAAGGAATTTGGTTGGAAGCAGCGTCCCCAGCTGCAACATGTCCTTTGCAGTGGGCGCGCCGTTGGAGATCTTTAGCGGAAGGCGTCGGGGCCGATGGGGTTTTTCGGCACCACAATGGGTCCCGGGTAACGGATTATCAGTTGCGCATGGTACTGCGTAAGGCATTACAGAGCATCGGGCTGGATGGGGCGCGTTATGGGACACATTCATTCAGGATTGGGGCTGCAACAGAAGCGCACAACCGGGGTTGGTCACAGGGGGACATTATGCGGCTGGGGCGCTGGTCGTCAGACTGTTTTCAGCGCTATGTGAGAAGGACCGCGGAGGAGGCGCATGCGTCATCCTCGTTGTTGTGAGTCTTATTCTAATTTTCTCATTTCAGGTTCGGTGGCTGGGCCTCAATCCAAGGAATTGACCATTTGGATAGTGGGGCATTCATTCATCAAGTGGGCGCAGATTCAGGCACGACGCAGCTATTTTGGGGAAATGTTGGGTTTCAATGACAGTGTATTTAAAATTGTTTGGAAAGGCAAGGGAGGTATGCTTTGGAAAGAACTGTTAACATGTCTAAATAAATGGTTGGTGAGGGGTCAGTGCCCGGATGTCCTGTTGATCCACCTGGGCGAGAATGATTTATGTGGAGTAAAGGGGGTGGTGTTGCTAAGGGCAATGAAGAGGGATCTGTCTCTTTTAAGGGAACGATGGTCAGGGTGCCACGTTTTGTGGACTGAATTGGTCCCGCGCAGGGTTTGGAGGGGGCTGTGAACCCCCGGGCCATTGACAAGGCACGTAGGAAAGTGAACTCGGAAATTTCTAGGTTTTGTCGGGGACTAGGTTTTGGGAGAGTGACACACAAAGAGATACGATTTGAGAATGGGGAGTTTTTTCGGGATGACGGAGTGCCTTTATCCAGGCTTGGAATGGACCTCTATTTACTTGAGATTCGGGAGGTATTGGCGAGATGCTTGAATGTTCAGAGACATGTGGTTTAAGTTGGAGAGGGAATAGCCTACTCTGGGGGGGCAGAAAGAGGGGGTGGTCCCCCCTACTTTCTGGGTGGCGGGGGTCATTTGAAGTTTGGCAGGGGTTTTGGTGATTAATTTTGAAGTTGGGATTTATCGACAGGGAAAGGGTAGGCAGGTTACTTGTTATTTCGGTTACACAGGTTGGGGGTTTGACAGCTGGAAAGGGGCAGGCAGGGGAAGGCGTTTAACGGACGGGTTGGATTTATAGGGTTATACGTTGATGTATTGTTTGCTATGGTTTGTAATGTTGTAATGTACGGGTGGGGGCGGGCTCAAAGAAAATGCTAGGGGTGGGGGCGGGGCTCGGGGGTGTTAGGTAAATGGTTTATTTAGTGAGGCCTAGTTTTGTAAGGCTGTTTGCCGAGGTATTTATATTGTTATGTGCACCTGTTCAATAAAAGCGGCCTTTTACACACAGTCACTGGTTTGTGGTCTGCTTCCCCCCCCACCCCTCCCTCCCAATAGTTCGTGCGATAGCCATAGAGGATTTCATCCGGGTTTTGCGGAATGGTTACTATTATATGCAGCTCGGAACACCACTGATTAGCAAGTTATTTGCAGCTGTATTACATTACATTGTTTCTTGTACACAACCTGCCTGTAAGCTTATATTTAGCCGTTATTCTCTACATTCAGAAGAGAGTTACCATTGGCGATATTCTTCTTTCTTTGAAGGAAGAGATATATTTTTTTCGACGGCATTTGGTTTTGATCCACTTTTGCTGCATTGATACAAATCCATACTTGGAGATGGAACACGGAATTCGCGGCCGTGTGTATTCAGAGTAAGTTTTGTGTATACATCTTTAGTTTGTCACTATATATTGTCTAGAGTCCTCGACCTGAGTACTCACTTCTTTTTTTGGTTTTTATTTTTTATTTAGTATTGATGGTTCAACCATGGAAGTAAGTGTTCACTTTGTTTATTTCAAGGTGCACTCCATTGCATGACCTCACTACACAAATGTTTCTCTGTACACATACTGTTGTGCATGCACCGACACTTCTGTGTGGCTGGTTTCAAGTTGAGACACTTGAAAATCGTGTTCATAGCTGTGTCGCACGCAGAGTAAAGCCTCTTTTTTACCTCGCCTCAACCCTTGGTTCATTCCAATCAATTGTTTGGGGTATCTAACATCACTGCAATCTGTACAACTGAACGGCACTTAGAATGGTGTGACTGGGAAGGAGTTATTCAATAAGATGCACAGCTGGGGACCTATTTTCTTAACCTCTTCTCTTTTAAATGTTACATTGCTTATTTTATAGTGTGCATTAATCATTATTGTAAATATATACATTGTGTTCTTTTGAAAGTCTGGGTGATTCAGGTCCCGCTTCATCCTCAGGAGGCCTCAACTTGGAGGCCGAAACGTGTCGACCCTTACCAACTAGGACCAACACCATTCATTATTTTAGAAAAAAAGATACAGACCCTGATTGGGCTAAGATCATAAAATTAATATTGCAGCCAATTACATTTTTGAAATGCATTAGATGGTGTAACAAGAATTTGATGTTGTTATCAGTAGCTGGTCTTTTCATTGGTGCCCTTAATAAGGGCTAGTTATCCGTCTTTTGTGGACACCTATTTCACCTCGTACATTGTATATTTTGTTATTGATTTGTGTATATTTTGTCATTTTGATTATGAGTTATAATGTTTTATGATTTGTGAATTACTTTGTATTATTTTTTGATATCTTGATTCTATGTAATTAATCAATTCTGAAGAAGAGTGTTAGCCTAAATTTTGTAAATCCCTAGGGGGCCGATTACGATGGCGGTCGGTGTCAGTACCGCGGTGCCGGCGGTGCGGAAAAATGCCTTTTACCGTCCGCCAGCAGCGGTCCTCACGGCCGCCATATTATGAAGGGCAAATATGCCCCATTTCCCGACCTCCGCGGTGCAACGCCGACCGCCATGAAATTGCGCCCGCCACCGCGCCGGTGGTAGCCAATGGAGACTCACCGCCGTGCGGAATGACGTCCCGTCCGCTCAACAAATTAGGATGCGCCAAACAACCAGTCGAACCGCAGGGGAGAAACCGCCCTTCCAGACACGGCGGAATCTCGACAGCGGAGCGTGAAACGAGACTTCCGGAGCCCTCCACCCGGAGCCGAACGCCATGGATCCAGCACTACACGTCCTCCCGGTGCTGTACATGATACATCACCAGGTAAACATCGCCCGCCGCGGACGCCGCCGCAGGTACGTAAAAATAACACAATACAACACAAAACAGAACACAAATTCCACAGGCTGAAACAGGGCACCTGGCCACACCAGACACACTGGTGTGGACAGGAACACATCCATCAGTGTACCCACACATGTCTCATCTGGCACCAATTCACACCCTGCATCAAGCCCACCAAATTACCGCGAACATAATGTAATGTGTTGCTGACGACACCGCAGCGGTGAGTATGCGGGAAATCCATCGCACAAAGCAGAATGCATTTACAGCAACGGTCAGGCCAGAAAGACCACAGGCCACCACCACCACCCACCACCCACAGCTCCGCCACACACAGCAAGAAACATGCCAATCCCCCCCCCTGTGCACCCCCATGTCCAACACCAAGCGAGCTAAATCCACACCCAGCAGCACACAACTAACACCTAGGGAGACAGACACAGCAGCATTGGGTGTAGATTAACACACAGCACAGAGGCACAGGCCCAGGGCAACACACACACACCACAACACCACATACATGGCAAGAAAGTTGAATACAAGCACAAAATTAACATCCACACACACAAGGAACATACAGACTACTGGACACACACCCTGCCAACTCACACAGACATACCCCACACCGACACACAGCCACATACACAGACTACATGCCACCAGCAATGGAGCACAACATAGAGGAAAGCAAAAATGATGTGCACACAAATGGGAGGGCAAGGAGACAACCAACAACCAGGTGAACAGACACATGCAGGACAAGGAAGCTAGAACAACATCCACACCCCATCCAAGCACATGGCTGGCACAGTGAGTGAAGTCAAACAACAGTCACCTCAGTGCAACAACTCAGGGAGACAGCAAGGTAACCCATGTATAGGGACAGGGATGAAAGGAAGGACCTCAAGTCAAACAGTGAACAGCAAGTACACATGAGTATGCCAGCACCACAACACACAGGGCACATTGGCACACTCAATGACTGTCAAACACAAGTATGAGTCCCCAAACATACCCCCTCATATCTGCAGCACACAACCCCAATGCCAGACACACAGAAGGGCCTACATAATGTCCAGACAAGAGACAGACAAACAATCAAACCCCCTGGGGGCATCCACAAACATCACACACACACAGGGATGCCAGTACCAACGTCTGCACCAAAACAAAAATGGCAAACACAATTCAAAACAGAAACACATACAGAACCACAAAAATAACACACATCACCTGTGCAGCCAAACTAGGGGAAGGCAATGGGAGCACACACACAACAGGAGTGCACCACCTCATCAGTCAGGAAAAATGCATAGGCTACATACCACAACACAGACAAGAAGTGCACCATCACAGAACAACACAGACACATCAAACACACAACAGATGCACAACACCACAAAGCACATAGCAAACACAGCAGTACATCAGGGGATGTACACTAGGACAGCACAAGGCAACATACACCCACAGCACTGAATGCACAACAAGCAGTGTGTGCACACAAACACACAACAGTCCCACACAGCCATGAGTCACACGCCATTAACACACACATCAACACACATGACAAAGCCACAACCAACACACCGTACAACCCTTGACCACCCAAATGCACACCTTGTAAGTAACCGTTGTGACTAGGATGACTGCCCATCACAACATGACTACACATCTACACTGCTAGGCATACATGAAAGCAAGAACGCACATACATGTTGAGCCTGGTCAGCCTGCCTGCAATCCCGTGTATATGACCCCTCTATGTGTTTGCAGTGCCCACATACCAGGATGCAGTAAAACATAGCCAACAGCAACAAGGAAGGAACATGAGTCTGGTATGTCACCGAAAACAACATCACTGACCCCACAAGTATCCGAGTCATGAAGAACTGAAGTCCCCGTCACCCCTGTAAAAAAATAATAAGTTAAACAAGCCAGTGGCACAGTTGAAGTGTCACACAGAGCATGTGGCCCAGTAAATGTTAGACATACAGGAAAAGCCTTATTCAGTAAGGACAATGACACAACTGACAACATGAGCAACTGTTTTTATTCACAAATAGCACTGATAGGCAACAATATCAGACAAGACCAAGGCACAAGATGCAGAGCCTGAACATGAGAAGCTGCACAGGCAGGGGGCAAACTGCAAGGCCAGTGGCCAGTCCAAGGTGCTGACAGAGTCAATGAGAAGCTGCACAGGCAGGGGGCAAACTGTAAGGCCAGTGGCCAGTCCAAGGTGCTGACAGAGTCAATGAGAAGCTGCACAGGGAATGTGTGTCACCAAACTCCGCCATGGTCAGCAAAACAGTCTGGTGTGTCACGATGGGCAGCACAGGTACCGGTGTGGGAGAGATAGGTCTGTGACGTTGATCAACATTCATACTTGGCTGTCAGTCTGACTGGGAGCTGACTGTGTGTCGGGCACTGTTGGACCACTTGACTGGGGAGTGAGACGCCCAGCTGAGGAAGAGCTATCAGTGGCCTTGGACGCTGGAGGGCTGCTTGGACCAGGTGGTGTAGTGGCACGTGGAGGTGGACTCAGGCCGACGTGGGACACAGTGTGGGAGGGAGATAGTGGAGGGGTGCCTTTCCACTTCTTGGGGATTCTAAATGGCTTGCCTGTCTTGGTATCAATGGGAAGTGGTGTGGACACAAACGGCACACTCATCACCAAGGCTGCCGCAGGTGCACACGCTGGACCTCCCTCTGGGGATGTGCTGGATCCAGAAGGACGGTTAGCCTGGCATTGCCTCTGCCCCTCCATCCCCTCTTTACCCTGTGTGCCCCCTACAGTGCCCTCCTGTCCCTGCTTCACTGGTCTTGGAATGGGAGTAGAGGTAGTTGGTGAAACAGCCTTGGATACCTTACTATGTGTAGCCTTGCCAGGCCCCACCTTCACAGTGGGCATGGAGAGTGTCTGCATGCCTTTGCGAGACGTTTTTGGGACCACAGAGTCTGTGGCCGGGGATTGCTCTGAGGCTTGTGACCCTGAGTACTTCCTCCTTGAATCATGTGCCTTTGCAACGCCTGACGGGCTCTTCCCTTTGCGCTCTGGGGTTGTTTTTTTCTTCGTAGGGGAAGGTGTCTGTGACCTTGACCGCTTGGGCTGCTGCTGCTGTGTGCTACGTGTGCAGTATCGTGACGTTGAGGTGTGTGAAGCGTGGTCACCGTCGTCAGACGTCGCCACTGGCATGGGGGTGGACAAAGGGACTGGAATTGGACTATGAGATTGAGCCAGTTGAAGTGCAGCCGCCATTGTGGAGGACATTGTCTGGACAGTGCGGTGCAGCCCACCCACGTCTGAATGTATGCCCTCCATGAAAGCTAACACCTGTGCCAATTTGCGGTCGTGGTCTGACAATGCATTGAGGAGCCCTGTCTGCCCCACACACAGCTGGCGCATAAGGTCCACACACTCTGCACTGATGGCAGCAGGGGGCACAGGGGCAGGGGCAGCGGTGCCTGGAATGAAGGACACTCTTCCCCTCTTTGTGGTGCGAACACGGGCAGCAACAGAGGAAGTGGCTGGGAGGGTGGGCACTGCACGCTGTGTGCTGGAAGATGTAGCAGACTCTCCGTTCCCTGTGTCCTCCAAGATGTCTGCACCACCGCCGTCATCAGATGATGTTGAACTTTGCGTCTCGGGCTGTGATTCCTCCAGCATACTCCTATCCCCCTCCGAGGCGCTGGTCACATCTGTGTCACTGGGATCCTGTGCAGCTGTTGTGCTTGTTTCACCACCACTGGTGTCCGTCCCCTGTCCCTCCGTGCCCACGGGAGATGCTGCATAACAGAGAGACATGCAGGGTCAGCAAAGTGACAGCAACAGGACAAACATATTCAAGCAAAGCAACACTGAGGATGACAAAGTCTACATGTTGCAGACCACCCCGTGCATTCTCACCATGCAGACACACTTCACTACCTCAAACAGTGCGTACAAACATCTAAACACGGCATAGCTGAGCCATGTGATGGGCAGACAGCACAACATCATGCATGTTGGGGCGTACAAACACTAACACCAATGGACCAGGCCTGCAGCACACCACCCACAATGCCATTGAAATTCCCAGGATTGGAAAAACATCAGTAAGTGCATGTATGTAAAATCCGTGACTGCCACACCCAGCACAGGGGCCACTTACAACCCACTGCATCACAGTAACCACATCACGTACACCAGCGCAGGTACAGGCTTGGTACACAGGCAGCCACTCACAGACAAAATCAACCTTCACAGAATACTCACCCCTAACTTGCTGTTGATGCTCCTTCAAACGTGCGTCCAGCTCAGGCTGTGTCACAGCCAAGATGCGGCACATCAGTGGTGTCAAGCTGCGTCGTGACAACCTGCCACTGCGAGGGAGTATCCCCAGTGTCATCTCGGCAACGTTCTTTGCCAGTCGTGATATGTCGTCCCACCTCTTGTGGCAGTGGGTGCGCCGGCGGTTTGACACTCCCAGAGCCCGCACCTTGGTTGCAATGGACCTCCACACGGCCTTACGCTGGTGTACCTTGAGCTGCAGGTGTGGGAGACAAGAGGGGGAAAACATCAGTGACACACTCTCATGGTAAAACCTCTCTCTCTGAACAGTGGCATGACACAGACTCATCCCAACACGGCAGATATGTCCCACAGATACACTACGACATCTCACAGGGTACATCGTCATGTGTGAAGTCCACGTCAATGCATGCATGTTTGAGGAGGGACACTGTATCCGCACATCTCACATACAAGCTGGATGCTAGCACAGAAAGCCATGTGTAATGTGCCCACATCTACTGGCTATTACCAGGTAGAGCAAGACATATGTCACAGTGCAACATGTGTATGGGGTGAGAGTCACTGTGTCCACCACTGCGCACGCCTAAACGACCTTGCTCTGTGAATAGCTCACTGTGTCATGTTTGTAGCATTGAGGGACATGATCTCACATAACCACTGACTGAACAGAGGGCCAGTCATGTGCAGTCCACACGGCAGACATGGGTCATTGATGTACACTCATGCCAACCACACACGTATCACACTATGTACAGTCAGTGATGTGTCCTTGTCACATTGGGCGTGGACAGTCCATGCCAGGTAGAATCACACAGAGATGGACAACGAGGAGCCACACAAACAGTCACATGAACAATAACTGTCCCGAAACATGCATCACCAGATAGCTGTCACACCATATGGATGTGTACACAACACATGTCCATCCACCCTTCAGGTTCATGCATTTAATGTGTGGGTTGCATACACCCCCTTAACAACTAGGAAACAGCATGTCAGCCAGTGCATTACACAACTCCACACTCTCAGGCACATACACCATCTGATCGACTACATGTGTTCCCCCCTTGCACTCACACCCCCACTGTTGGAGACTTACCACAACATTTGGGCCACCATATAGCCGTGGGTACTGTGTCAGCACCTCGTCCACCAGGACATCCAGCTCCTCGCTTGTAAATGGACTGGCACGGATCTTCTCCGTCCTAGCCATCACTGTGGACATGAGACGTCAGCGGCGGCAGTGGGCGGTGAGGGGTCCCAGGCAGCAGTCCCTGGAGGCAGCAGCAGGTGAGGGGTCTCAGGCAGCAGTCCCTGGAGGCAGCAGCAGGTGAGGGGTCCCAGGCAGCAGTCCCTGGAGGCAGCAGCAGGTGAGGGGTCCCAGGCAGCAGTCCCTGGAGGCAGCAGCAGGTGAGGGGTGTCAGGCAGCAGTCCCTGGAGGCAGCAGCAGGTGAGGGGTCCCAGGCAGCAGTCCCTGGAGGCAGCAGCAGGTGAGGGGTCCCAGGCAGCAGTCCCTGGAGGCAGCAGCAGGTGAGGGGTCCCAGGCAGCAGTCCCTGGAGGCAGCAGCAGGTGAGGGGTCTCAGGCAGCAGTCCCTGGAGGCAGCAGCAGGTGAGGGGTCCAAGGCAGCAGGCTCTGTGAGCAGTGGAAATGTGGTGCTCCCTTCCACACATATATAGGGCCCTGGACTCGTTTCAGTGGTCATAGTCTTCTGCCATTGGTGTTCCAGGTCAGCCTTCTTCAAAAGCATCCAATGACTGCCTCCGCGGGGGCGGAGCACGCCTACCGCGATTTTTGAATCTGCATCATGCCACCGCGATAGCGGTCCCCATTGGCTGCAAGGGCATGGTTCATGGCGGTGACACACCGCGGGGTCCTGGCCGGCGCTACCGCGGTGGTGCATCTTACAAATGCATCCTATCTCCGCATCCGCTGGGGCGGAGCACGCCTACCGCGATTTTTGAATCTGCATCATGCCACCACGATAGCGGTCCCCATTGGCTGCAAGGGCATGGTTCATGGTGGTGACACACCGCGGGTCCTGGCCGGCGCTACCACGGTGGTGCATCTTACAAATGCATCCTATCTCCGCATCCGCTGGGGGCGGAGCACGCCTACCGCGATTTTTGAATCTGCATCATGCCACCGCGATAGCGGTCCCCATTGGCTGCAAGGGCATGGTTCATGGCGGTGACACACTGCGGGGTCCTGGCCGGCGCTACCGCGGTGGTGCATCTTACAAATGCATCCTATCTCCGCATCCGCTGGGGGCGGAGCACGCCTACCGCGATTTTTGAATCTGCATCATGCCACCGCGATAGCGGTCCCCATTGGCTGCAAGGGCATGGTTCATGGCGGTGACACACCGCGGGGTCCTGGCCGGCGCTACCGCGGTGGTGCATCTTACAAATGCATCCTATCTCCGCATCCGCTGGGGGCGGAGCACGCCTACCGCGATTTTTGAATCTGCATCATGCCACCGCGATAGCGGTCCCCATTGGCTGCAAGGGCATGGTTCATGGCGGTGACACACCGCGGGGTCCTGGCCGGCGCTACCGCGGTGGTGCATCTTACAAATGCATCCTATCTCCGCATCCGCTGGGGCGGAGCACGCCTACCGCGATTTTTGAATCTGCATCATGCCACCGCGATAGCGGTCCCCATTGGCTGCAAGGGCATGGTTCATGGCGGTGACACACCGTGGGGTCCTGGCCGGCGCTACTGCTGTTTGATTGCCATAGAGTGACATGGGTGACCGGGATGTGGCTGGTGGAGCATGACAAACGCCATCTGCAGCTATGTAGAGGGCCATCACTAACACCAATGTGTCATGTGCAGCACATGAAACACTTGCGTCAGTGGTGGGCATCGACAAAGGTTCAAATGGTGGTTGGCATGCTCCGCCACCCAATTCACGGACAGTATGTGCGTCCGCTATGGGGAATATGCAGCATCACATCGTACACTCTGTGCGTCATTGTGTTTATGGGGCACGTTTAAGGCACCTACGGACAGTTCTTGTTGTGTGTGGATCAATGGTCATTACTGTACTACGCACAGTGGATACGTACAGTGGCACATGGCACTGGATAACATTGATATGGTCTCCTGTCACAAATGTCAGCCAATGTGTAACGTCTCACACCAAATGGAACACTGTACTCCATTATGTTGAGCAATATTTACACACAATGTCGTATCTGCCACCCATGCTGACCACTATCTCACACCTGAGCCCATGTGTTACACTGAAAACCCAGATGAACTCATTTATTCAGCATGACTGTCATCATTGGAAACAGATGTCACCCTGTTGTGTTATTGCTAAGACCAATTACATGCCGCATGTAATGTCTTTGTACACACTGGCAACTCCTGCAGTGTATGTCCACATGTACAGGGGGGCTCGACCTGCTAAAGGATGACGAGTACTTCAGCACCACACCTGGCATCCGTTGCATTATTATTGTTTGTCACTTGGGTAGACGGCCAGAGCAGATGTCTTTGCTACATGTCTGCCACCTGTAACCACAGGGACCTATGTGGTAGTGTCAGGTCTGTGCTCATGTTGTTTGGACTGTTGTATGTGAATCAGTGACATGTACATTTCAACAATGGTGCTTAGCTAAACTATGTTTTTGAGTGTTGTGCTGTGTTCCGGTGCTACTCACCTGCCACCAGTGCATGTCCATTGTTCACATCAGGAATGTTGCGTTGGCAGATGGACTGCATGCACGGTTGTGGATTGTGCTAACTGTATGGAATATAGTATGCGACATTTGTCCACAGGCTATGGGTGTCCAGTATTGCCTGTGCAATGTGTGTGCACTGATTTGCGGGAATTGTCTGCAATGTTGGATGGTCAGCACAAGTGGCACACGTGTGCAGTGTGTTGCCACCAACACTAGTGTATGTGCATGCTATGGGGTGCTAGCCATCCTTGCTCACCATCTATTCCAGCACTGTGTGGGTGGATCACATCTGCTGGTGTATCAGGATGGAGTGGGCACCCAAGACAGGTGAGATGTACCTTGATTGTTGTGCCTGTGACACTCATCCAACTCCGACATTTGGTCAATGTGAGGTACCAGTGTCCCACTACTCATGCACAGCCAGCATGTTTGTTAGATGTGGGATATTGATTGTATGCTGTGTTGGGCCTGACAGCCTGTGTGGAATGAGGGTCAGGATGCATGTCCTTTGGGACATGTGGTGTAAAATTACATCCACTGGTGTCAGGTGTCTGAGCCAGTTGTCCATATGTAATGCATACAGTCTGTTCATGCGTAGACTTGTTGGCATACTGGCTTGGCATTGTCCATGTAGTGTTGTATGTTTGTGTTGTGGCACTGTTGTGTCTTGAAACAGCTGGATGTGTATCACCATGGTATGTGTTGTGGTGCACATGTGTCCTTGGGCAGTCCCTCCTTGATGCTGCATGTAAATGTCCAAAATGGGGGAAGATTAAGGGTGCATACAGGCCCTGCTGATCACGTCCCTCATCTATTGTTAATGTGTGCCACATTGGCTATCTGTGTGCTTGTAGAGAGTATTGGGCAGTGGGGTAATGGTGGCCTGTTACAGTGGTACACATACTCTGCACAGGCGTGACATCATCTGTCACTGTCCGACTTTGTATTCAAGTCAGCAGCAGATATGGCCTGTGTACTGATGACATTGGCACATGTATGGGTTTGGGATGTGAATGTCATTGAATTTGAGTGTGTTTGAAGTGGCACTGAGTACAAAGACAATCCCAATGATCTATCCACATTGTGTTGTTGATGTGTCCCCTGCAATTATTGGCCAAGGAGGTGTGGCAGGTACAGCAGCAACGTGGAAGCCAGCAGTGTCTCTGCTTCACACATGTCCTGTGTCATGTACACCCAAGGCTGAGTCCACCTCAGCTCGATATGTGACTCTTGGCATTCACATAGACAGTGTTCGTATTGTGTCTACTGACTGTGCAAATCCATGACAGTTGTACAATTAATCTGTCTCATGTTGGGACAACACTGAATTGCACTGTGTGCTTTCAGGGATGACAGTCAATGTTAGCGCCGTGACAGGACGGACTTTATGAATTTGTGCACATCCTAATTTATGTTGCTATGACGTGTCCCCTTTCATCTCACCTAGGAGGCGACCTAATGTGTTTCGTACCTTCACCCTGCTGGCTAACATGGAGGATACCGACATCATCAGGCGATTCCGTCTGGATCGGACAAACCTCCTGGAACTTTGTGCAATATTGGAGCCACACCTGCTTCCACGCAGGACATACCCAACAGCACTCACGGCCAAAGGTGATGGCATTCCTACATTTCGTGGCTACGGGATCCTTCCAGCAAACTGTGGGCATTGCAGGGGGATGTCCCAACCAACATTCAGCATGGTGCTACGTGATGTCCTGTTGGCTATGATGCAACACAGGGACCAATTCATACATTTCCCCAGGCGGCAGGAGTTGGCGGATGTGAAGGGCGAATTTTATGCACTTGGACACGTTCCTAATGTAGTTGGTGCAATAGATGGCACACATGTTTCCCTGATTCCACCCCAAGCACGGGAGCATATTTACCGAAATAGGAAACATTATCATTCCATCAATGTGCAGGTGGTGTGCCAGGCAGATATGGTCATCTCACACGTTTGTGCAAAGTTTCCAGGATCAGCCCACGATTCACACATAATGCGCAACAGCATTTTACCACAGCTGATGGCCAATCTGGCGCCGGAGCGGGCATGGATTGTGGGTGAGTACAAAGGGTCGAGTCGTGTGCTGTTTGTGTGCCATGCTGTCCTCGGACACATGTCAGACACTCAATCTGTATGTGTCTTTCACACTTAGGTGACTCTGCATATCCCAACGGACCTTGGTTGCTGAGTCCACTTCGCAATCCCAGGACACCAGCTGAAGTGCGCTACAACAATGCCCATGGGAGGACACGTCGGGTCATTGAGCGAACATTTGGACTCCTGAAATCGCGTTTTCGATGCCTCGACAAGACCGGAGGGGCTCTGCAGTACTCACCCGTCAAGGTGTGTCAGATAGTGGTAGCATGCTGCATGCTACACAACCTGGCCGTGCGGAAGGGGATCCCCTTAATCCAGGATGATGATGACCAGCCACAGCCCCCACCTGCAAACACCCAAATGTCAAGTGACGAGGATAGTGGAGAGGAGGAAGGTGTTGGACAGCGTCAGCAGCTCATCAACAACTACTTCACTTGATGGTCAGTGGCAATGTCAAAACTGGCTGTTGTCTGATGATGTTGTGCTTGGTGAATATGTGTATGTGAGTTTTGTGACTACAGCATGTTGCAGAGTCAGTGCTGGCTGCAGATGTGTATGGTAAGGGATCTTTTGACACAGCTACTTGATGTCTATGTTGGTACAGTTGCTCCTTGTGACATGTGCAGATTGTCGTACCTTGATGTGCTGTGTTGTGTGATGGTTGTTAGTCCACCACCTGAGTAGCAACTGCTGTTCTGTTGTGTTTTCCTAGGTCCCTTCAGCCTCTACTTGCCTGCGGAGTATCCCTGCTCCTGTGACATTGTAATCATGGGTGTGAGTTAACATACTGTGATGAACATGGAACAGTGACAACTACATTGGTGCGTTATTAGTGTTTATTTACAGTGGATACATGTGATGTAGATGTGGATATTTACAGATTTGTGAATGGTGAATAACAGATTTGTCAGTGATGGTAGATGAGACAATAGAGTATACACAAGATCAGTATGGTAACACAGTCCAACAGTCATTTGCCATTCCCACGGCATTGTGTGTGGGGACAGTCTGCAGGGTACACAGCAGGGTGAAGAGGGGTGCCATCATGGCTGGCTACTTGACTGGCTTTTGCCAGGTGCTTTGCCACGGGATGCTCCCAATGATTTTTTCGGGCGGCCCCTTGCTCTTTTGGCAGGGGGGACACAGGTGCATGGCCAGTGGTGTCTGATGAGTCCCCATGCTCGCTGAACGCAGGGGAGGATGGGGGTCTGTCATCCTGCGGCACAACGGAGGGAGCTGTAGGTGTTGGCGGTGCCGCATGCCTGTCCCTGAGGACCCCCACTAGCTGGCCCAGGAGGTCCCTGATTTGGCCCATGCAGGCCACGAGTTGGCCCATGCGGTTGTCAATTGAGCGCAGCATCTGTTGTTGCTCACGGGCATCCTGCTGAGCCTGCCTCAACTGTCCCTGGGCGTGTTCATAGGCCCCCACAACTCTGTCAATGTGTGCCAGTGATTCAGTGCCAGGGTCTTGTTCCCTTTGGGTCAGCCTTGTCCTCACACCTGGCCTGCTGTCACGGCCCTGTTGCCTCCCTCCTGTGGGCACCGGCCTACTCTCCCGTACCACCGCAGTTGTTGTGGTCTGGTTGGCCTCTGGAGCAGGGCGAGTGTTGCAGGCAGCAGTGGTAGTGGTAGTGGTGGTGGAGGTGGTGGTGGCACAGGTCGTTGCAGCAGGGCTCTGCGTTGATGTTGTTGCTGAGGGTGGTGGGGCTGTGGGATCCTGGGACACATTACGCCCTGCCACACCAGATGGTCCGGGTTGGTCCTCCTCCTCCTCATTATCCAGGGAGTCTGCATCCGAGGGGAGATGTTCGGGAGCTGGTGACTGGCTGTGCTGGTTGAGGTTGTCGTCCTCTGCAGTCAGTTGTTGGTCACCTGTGGGACAGGAAGTAGATGGTAATTGCCTTACACACCTCAGGGTTGCTGTGTTTGATGTCTCTTATTTACATGTTATGCTACACACAGTTGCCTTTTTCACACATTGTATGTCTGCACAGTGATGTGCCTCATGCCATGAAGTGGAGTTACATTCATCATTTCACAATGGTGTGACCTGTGATTGGTTAGCATGCCACACGTCTAGTATTGGTGATTTCAATGTGAGGTTGTCATCTGACAACTGGCATGACTACAAGTTGATGTTCAGCATCTTTGCTGATCACTCTGCCTGGCAGACATTACCTGTGTGCATGGACTAGCCATTGTCATCACATGCATACCGTTGACATGTCCTGTGCTTGTATTTCTTTATACAGCAGACCATGCTAGTTTGTTTTTCCCATGGTCCTTCATGATCAGCACCCATGTACGCTACAGATGGAAGTCTGGGTGATGCATGTCAGAGGCCCGTTTGCTTGGACAATATATTTGTTGAGAGTCACAGTTCTGTTTCTGTCACAGTTACGTACGCTGAGCTGTCTGCATCCTGTCAATGGCTGTGCTTTTCTTTTCTATTTTTGTGTGAAGTAGAGCCTCATGTTGTCATGTCTCTCAATGCTTTTGTTGAGTGATGGTGGGGTGCATGCACTGTCTGATTACCTGTGCAGTATCACTTTGGTTTTTACTTACAGACACATGCTTCTGGGTGGGGTGCTCCATCCTGCTGAGGGGTGTGAGAGGGGGCCTGTTGGGAGTTGTTGTGCTGCCTCCAGATACACATTCCCCATCCCTGTGAAGATGGCTACCTACCTGTTAGGTGGCGGGGGAGCGTTCAATGGCTGACACATGCTTCTGGGTGGGGTGCTCCATCCTGCTGAGGGGTGGGAGAGGGGGCCTGTTGGGAGTTGTTGTGCTGCCTCCAGATACACATTCCCCATCCCTGTGAAGATGGCTACCTACCTGTTAGGTGGTGGGGGAGCGTTCAATGGCTGACACATGCTTCTGGGTGGGGTGCTCCATCCTGCTGAGGGGTGTGAGAGGGGGCCTGTTGGGAGTTGTTGTGCTGCCTCCAGATACACATTCCCCATCCCTGTGAAGATGGCTACCTACCTGTTAGGTGGTGGGGGAGCGTTCAATGGCTGACACATGCTTCTGGGTGGGGTGCTCCATCCTGCTGAGGGGTGGGAGAGGGGGCCTGTTGGGAGTTGTTGTGCTGCCTCCAGATACACATTCCCCATCCCTGTGAAGATGGCTACCTACCTGTTAGGTGGTGGGGGAGCGTTCAATGGCTGACACATGCTTCTGGGTGGGGTGCTCCATCCTGCTGAGGGGTGGGAGAGGGGGCCTGTTGGGAGTTGTTGTGCTGCCTCCAGATACACATTCCCCATCCCTGTGAAGATGGCTACCTACCTGTTAGGTGGTGGGGAGCGTTCAATGGCTGACACATGCTTCTGGGTGGGGTGCTCCATCCTGCTGAGGGGTGTGAGAGGGGGGCCTGTTGGGAGTTGTTGTGCTGCCTCCAGATACACATTCCCCATCCCTGTGAAGATGGCTACCTACCTGTTAGGTGGTGGGGGAGCGTTCAATGGCTGACACATGCTTCTGGGTGGGGTGCTCCATCCTGCTGAGGGGTGGGAGAGGGGGGCCTGTTGGGAGTTGTTGTGCTGCCTCCAGATACACATTCCCCATCCCTGTGAAGATGGCTACCTACCTGTTAGGTGGTGGGGGAGCGTTCAATGGCTGACACATGCTTCTGGGTGGGGTGCTCCATCCTGCTGAGGGGTGGGAGAGGGGGCCTGGTGTGTGTTGTAGTGCTTTTTGTCTGTACACATGCAACCCAGTTGATTTTGTTTAGCTTTGTGCTTTATCAGGTTGAGTGGTGGTTACATCTGTGTGACCTGTTTTGGGCATTGTGGATCAGACGAATGTCCTTTGGCCTAGGGGTTGTGGGTTTGAAGTTGTGCAAGACGGTACATGGCAATGTGATGATATTCATTGGTTTGTACTTACCAGCTTCCAGTCCCCCGCGGATTCCTTCAAGACTCTCTGGATGTAGGATTCCAAGGACCTTCTCCTCCCACGGACTGTATGGTTTGGGTGGGATGGGAGTGCCTCCACCAGTCCCGTCAGCCAGCTGACGGTTCTTGGCCCTCTTCCTCTTCACCACGGTCTTCAGGTCATGCCACCGCTTCTGTATTTCCTGCTTGTTGCGGGGGTGGTCCCTACTGCATTGACCTTATTGACTATCCTCACCCACATTTGGGTTCTTGTGGCTAATGGGGTGTGTTGGACCATGTTGCCATAGAGTTGTGGTTCAACTCTTATTATCTCATCTACCATGACTGCAAGCTCTGAATCAGTGAATTTTGGCATTTTGTGTGGTGCCATGGTGTGTGCTGTGCAGATGTTCTGTGGTGCAGTTGTGTGGGTGTTGTGGGTGTTGTGGGTGGTGTAGGTGGTGTGTGTGTTGTGGTGGTGATGTGTGCAGGTTTGCCTCTCCTTTGTTCTCTGGGGTTGGGACCTTCAGTTGTGGAGTGTAGCAAAGGATTGTGGTCAGGGAGGGGCTGGTTTTATGCTCGGCTATGGGGGGTGTGGCAAGCTGGTATGTTGCTGTCAGGTGTGTTGTGTGTGTTGTCCTGTGATTGGTTATTTTGAAATTTCTGGGGCTGTTGTCCTTGGGCACTTTTGGTTTGTATTGGGACAGGTCTACTTCACTGTGTGCATTGTTTGTATTTTTTTGTGTGTTTTTTCTACGTCCGCCATTTTTTTTGCGGATCCTCCGCAGCGGTACCTCGGCAGCGGTGGCTATGCTGCAGCCCTTCCGCTGCCTATCGGATTCATCACTGTTCGCGCACGATGCGGTCGGATTCATAGGTAGGTACCATGGTGGTAACGGGGATGTCATAATGTCACGGGCGGTTACTCCGTGTGCATGGCGGCGGTTCTTGGCTTTTCCGCTGAATATCCGGCCGTTGCGGTCGGATTTTCAGCTGGTCCGGCGAGTGCGGGCGGTTTTTCGTTGTCTCCCGCCGCCGCGGACGGATTATTCTGCCGGTTCATCGTAATGTATCCGGCGTTTTTCCCGTTGGCCATGCGGGCGGTTTTTTGCCGCTACCATGGCGGTCGGTATGCTTTTCCGACCGCCATCGTAATCGACCCCTAGATTTGGCTCAGCAATTCCCTTTATCGTTGAGTGAAAATCATCTTTACACTTCCTTTTTCTGTTTAAAGAATATGCAATTACAGTAGGACAGTTATCACGCCGTCAGCCACAAATAAAAAGTGGGTTGATATATTTATTGCATATATTTGTCCCGCTAGTTGCTTTTTCTTTTTCACACTATTTGTGGTGCAGCTCATGCTCTAGTGGGTGAAAAGGGCTCCCCCACTTCTTTGTTTCCCCACCTTGGTGCTAGTCAGATTCCCTTTAGACTTAAAGAACTACATACCTCTCTTGTCGGTGCACAGACAGAATATCGAGTTTTAAATGTCAACATATACAAATATTGAGTTGGAAATTTCGTGATACAGAAATATCGACAGCAAGAATATCGTGGTCAAGAATATCGACTTTAAGGTAAGAAATATCGTTTTTGAAAATATCGAAGTTATTAATACCGTTTGCAAAAATATTGTTGTTTAAAATATCGATTTTTTAATTGGTGTTGTGTATTTTAGTATGTATTTTAAAAGTATGAGATCTATTTTTTTGTATAAGTATTGCTTTTGTTTTTTAATATATGTGTTAAATTTGCAGTAGGTATTAATTTTATATAAATTAAATTTTGCGTTTTTAGTTCTGTAGTGGGTTGTGGGTTTATAGGGGAATAGGGTGGGAAGTAATGTAATTATAATAAATTAATTATTATTTTTTATTTATTTAATTTAGATTTTATAGTGTTAATTGTGGGAATTAATTTATTATTAATTAATTTTTCATTGGCTGTTAATTTTTATTAATTAATTAATTGTAAATTATGTTATTTGTGTCGTTTTGTTTTAGGAGCGGGTTGTGGGTTTATAGGGGAATAGGGTGGGAAATAATGTAATTATAATCAAATTATTAATATGTTTTATTTATTAATATTTATTTAATTTATATTTTATACTGTTAATTGTGGGAATTAATCCATTATTAATTATTTATTAATTGGTTGTTAATTATTATGAATTAATTGGTAATTATGTAAATTGTGTAATTTTTTTAGGAGCGAGTTGTGGGTTTATAGGGGAATAGGGTGGGAAGTAATTTAATTTTAATTCATTTATTGATATTTTTTTATATATTAATATTTATTTAATTTATATTTTATAGTGTTAATTGTGGAAATTAATTTACTAATAATTATTTATCAATTGCTTTTTATTTATTATTAATTAATTGGTAATTAATTATGTTAATTGTGTCATTTTTTAGGAATGGGTGTTGGGGTTTAAAGGGCAATATGGTGGGAAGTAATTCATTTATAATTAATTAATAATTATTTGTTAATTATTCTAATTAATTAATTTACATTTAAATATGGGAATTGTGTAATAATTTGAGATGTGAGTTGTGGGGTTTATAGGGGTAAAGGGTGGGAAGTAAATTCTTTTAAATTAATTAATAAGGGGCTCATTACGATACCCGGCGTAAAAAAATCCGCCAGGCATGGAAGCGGCAAAAATCCGCCCGCACACACCGCCTGAACACCGACCACGCCATTATGAGTACACAAACCGAAACCGCCATCGGCGGAAAAGCACACAAAATACCGCCCGCCATCGTCCGAGTCGGAGTCAAACCGCCCGCCACGGACGGAAACACGCACGACAACACAAAACCGCCCGCCCACACGGCCGACACACCGCACGTGAAATTACGATCGCACCGCCATGAGCGCGGAAAACCACAAATATACCGCCCGCCAGCGCAAACAACGCCGATGAGAATAGACACGGCAGAAGCCATGGCGCCCACGTACCTGCACAGAAACCATCCGCACACAAAACCAATAGCACACAACATGGCCAACAAGTCCACACAGCAAGGCACACACAAATACACAAGCACAGTACACATCCCGAAAACACCCCCGGACAAACAAAAATACAAAGGCCAGAACCCCAGACACAACACACCTGAAAACAACAGACCATGAGGACACACCCACATAGGTGAGTACAAAAGCAGCACTCCCACAGACCACAACCCCTTGCTACATTGCAAACCAGAGAGGAGAGGAGAGGACACAGTGACACAGCAAGGACAGCAGCACACCACAGAAACGCACACATCACAACCACCACCACCACCACCAAACACCGGCACCACAAACCCCCTGCACATTACACAACACACACCGCATCAGCACCACAAACACCATGGCACCACAAAGGATGCCCAAGTTCACGCCCATGGAGCTGACGGTCATGGTCGACGAGATCATCAAGGTGTACCCACAAATCTATGGGAACATGGTCCAGCACACACCACTAGCCACCAGAAACAGAATGTGGACCCGGATCGTAGACCAGGTCAATGCAGTCGGGACCCTGCCCAGGAACAGAACCGAGATAAACAAACGTTGGAATGACGTAAAGAGCCTGGTCAAGAAGAAGGAGGGCAAAAACAGAGAGCTGGCTGCCGTCACTGGCGGAGGGAATCCCGCGCTCTTTAAGACCTTCAAAGCGTGGGAGGAGAAGGTGCGAGTCGTAATCCATCCGGAGATCCTCGCCGGATTAGCAGGGGGAGTGGAGGCTGGTAAGTACAAACTAATGTATACTAGCACACCGCTATGTACTCACATGCGCAACCACCATGCCACAGCTCCCAGGGACAAACACCCCCATGTCCAGCACACAATACACAACACATCACACGCACATGCAACAGACACTACCACACACAGGCCAAACCGAACAACTGTAAGATGCGTGGGGACATGTGTACACTAAGCCAGCCACGTAACCACCAACAGGTCCCCAAATATGCCAGAAGCGCCACAACGAGCACCCACCACACCCATGTGTCCGCCACAGCTGCACTAACCGACAAGTAACAGGTAAGTGGCAGGAACACAAAGTGCAGTGGGTGGGACGGTGGACAGCCCAAGTACAACACACACCAGGCCCCAGTCCCACAGCACAGCAAGGAGGAGCATCCCCCACACCCCACAGCCACGTGTCAGCCACCGCAGTGCACAACGACAGCCGAAAGGCAGACATCACGGTCCACAGCAATCGGTGTCAGTGGGTGTACAGCCACCCCCACGACCCACTACACCCCCCCACCCCCACAGACCTGCAACATGGAGCACCCCCGCTTAGAGCCATGTGGCATCCAGTACAGTGCACGCACGAACAACTTGCAGGTGGGAAACTGGACAGGGCTGGATTACTGGAGGCATGAGGACCATAACACCACCAACACATGGGACATGTCACGTAGCACACGGACACGCAGCACCGCCCACCGTCACGAACAAGTGAACAATGTGCACACGGACATGAACAGCAGACTCACACCCCACATGACCCATCACAGACATAGCAACACCCAAGGAGCCACGTCTGCATGCACAAGCCACACTGAATATAGTCCCACACGGCAGCCACAGTGCAACTCATCACACACAACCGAAACACCATTGAAGTCCTGTCCATATAGCCCCCACTGCCTGTCAACCCCACAACTACGCCTATGTAAGACAAACAACACTAGACGCAACAGAGCGGAACAACAGAAATGCACACGAACACCACTGAACCCATCAAACTCACAGACACACCATGCACATACAACATACCATCCATCCCATCCGTCAGCCCCAGTCACATGAAAGGCATGTCATCCGCACAGCTGCCACACATACAGCAGTCACGCTAAGACACATGCCCATGACCAACCATGTGCCAGAAGTCAATTAAGCGCACGACACACTGTGAGCAACAACACACAACATGGGCCACACCCCCCCCCCGAGCACTGCAGTGATGCACATGGCACAGGGCAGCACGCACACCAAGGAGATGGGACAACTGCAATACGTTGGCTGGCACACAACTATCACTCACTCATAACGATGCGTCCAATGCCATGTCCAGTAACCACAACAGACAGCAAATATGCAGGGCATGTCAGGCATGCACACACCTCAGACCATGCACTGTCATGCTGCCACAACACATGTCACGTTCGGCACCCATGGCTCACAGCATGTACCCCAAAAGCATATCCCCTCCCAAATGCGAATCTGGGGCATGGCCCCCATGTTGCCATATGCGTTCCTAAGCGTTCCATTTGAACCCCAAAAGCATATCCCCTCCCAAATGCGAATCTGGGGCATGGCCCCCATGTTGCCATATGCGTTCCTAAGCGTTCCATTTGAACCCCAAAAGCATATCCCCTCCCAAATGCGAATCTGGGGCATGGCCCCCATGTTGCCATATGCGTTCCTAAGCGTTCCATTTGAACCCCAAAAGCATATTCCCTCCCAAATGCGAATCTGGGGCATGGCCCCCATGTTGCCATATGCGTTCCTAAGCTGTTCCATTTGAACCCCAAAAGCATATCCCCTCCCAAATGCGAATCTGGGGCATGGCCCCCATGTTGCCATATGCGTTCCTAAGCGTTCCATTTGAACCCCAAAAGCATATCCCCTCCCAAATGCGAATCTGGGGCATGGCCCCCATGTTGCCATATGCGTTCCTAAGCGTTCCATTTGAACCCCAAAAGCATATTCCATCCCAAATGCGAATCTGGGGCATGGCCCCCATGTTGCCATATGCGTTCCTAAGCGTTCCATATGAACTCCAAAAGCAAAGTACAAACCAGACCCAGGATGGGCCAGGAGCCCGCATACACCAGAGTCACAATGAGTAGGGGCAAAGCAACACACCCATCGGCATGGCCAATCCGTCCCATGCCACATGTGCACAGCACACAGTCCCATTGCCTAGCACACACAACTACAGATGCCACAGCCACACACTCGCCTCCGGGAAACCCATGTACGAGATTGCACGAACTGCCAATGTCAGACGACTAATACATACTTCGCCAGGTGCAACACAATAACAAATCTCATTTTCTCCACAGGTGACGAACTGCTGGACGCTGGGGATGGAGACAGCAGCCAGCACAGCCAGCCTACAAGCCCCCAACGAGGACACACGGATCTGGAGGATCTGTCCACCTCTTCGGACACGGACCACCAAGCTGGCCCATCTGGCGTGGCAGGGCCCAGCCGCTCCCCAGGACCCCTCCTACCCACCAACCCATCATCCAGGGATGCTGAACAGTCCCAGTCCCCTGCTGCCACTGTCGTTGCGGCCACACCCACGGTCATTGCGGCCACTACCACTGCCGCAACCGCCACCATCGCCGCACCGACCACCACCGCCTCCACCACCACCACGTCTTCGCTGGCACCAGCCCCAGCGCAGGTGGTGGCCCGGCCGACTGGATCCACCCTGGGAGCCACAGCGAGGACCGTGGTGAGCAATGTGGCTAGTGGGCAGGCCGGTGGCAGCAGGACTGGTAGGAGGAGCAGGGTCAGGGAAACGCCAGCCTCCCCTGGGAGCCATGCCCTGCCTCAAATGGCCAGAGTCCTTGGGGCCTATGAAGAGGCCCAAGGACAATGGGCCAGGTCTGCTACTGACACGCGGGAGGTGCTGGGGGTGCTGAGGTCCATGGACGCCCATATGGGCCAATTCGTGTCCCGTATGGACCAACTCGTGGACCTCATGGGCCAGCTGGTGGTGGCGGTGGGGTCACAGGCAAGGCCAGCAACACCACCTCCGCCACCACCTGCTAGGGCGCAGGGTCGGCCAGCAGTGTCCACTTCCCCTGCGTCCACAGCCAGTGAGCACACCTCACCCACCACCAGCAGGTCGCCACCACACACCCCCTCCCAAACGTGGAAGGGGCCGTCCGAAGAGGAAACAGATCTCCCGGGAGGACTTCGCACGCTCCAGTCGCAAGTGAGGCAGCCAGCCAGCCTTCCGCCAGCCTTCCTTGACCAGCCACTGCATTGACTTGCTCTACGATCCCACTCCACACAGCCATCTGGATGGCATGTGTGTGTTGGACTATGGACATAGAACCAGTGGGTACACCCTGATCATCACGCAGCCATGACCGACAGCTCATTGTCACTGCACGCACCACTTTTGTTATCACCTTACACACAATCACATGTCACAGTTCGTAATAAATGCACCTTATTCACTAACTGCTGTTTGTGCCCTGTGTTTTATTTGTACGGAATACAACGGCCACCTTGGGTGGAAGGGCACCTGATGCGTGGCATGGCAATGGAATCCGGAGGGCCTGTAGGGACCTAGGGGTGGGAGACAGAACAGGAGCACATTCAATGAGTGTGTCACACACCCATCACACAGTACATGTCAACAACTACAAGCAATGTACACACATCGCACAGAGCAATAGGGCACAATGCCACAGTCACCAACAGTGGCATACTACCCTGGCCATGGAGCGTTGACACACTGCACGCAGTGAACATACGGCCACCCTGACACAGCACACACACACCTGCACAGATATCCGTCGTACATGGACACTCACCGTCAAGTGAAGTAGCGGGCGATGAGCTGCTGGCGCACATTCCCAGCTTCCTCCTCTCCGCTGTCCACCTCACTCGAGCTGTCCTGGTCTGCGGGCTGGGGCCCTGGTTGATCTCCGTCATCCACAATGAGGGGGATCTGCTTCCGAATGGCCAGATTGTGCAGCATGCAGCACGCCACCACTATCTGGCACACCTTCTGTGGGGAGTACGCCAGTGCACCCTCGGTGCGGTCCAGGCACCTGAACCTGGACTTGAGGAGGCCAAAGGTACGCTCGACCACACGTCTGGTCCTCCCATGTGCCTCATTGTATCGATCGTCTGCTGGGGTGCGAGGATTCCTCAATGGACTGAGCAGCCATGCCCCATTCGGGTATGCAGAGTCACCTGGGTGTGAGGGACACAGAGAACCGTAGCTATTCCAACTGGACAGGGGACAGCATCGCACAACCAGCACGCTACACCACTCCACATACTCACCGACAATACAAGCACGATCCTGTTGCAGATTGGCCATCAGTCGTGGCAAGATGCTGTTGCGCATTATGTGTGCGTCATGGGCCGAGCCTGGAAACTTTGCACACACGTGGGTGATCACCATGTCCGCAAGGCACACCACTTGCACATTCAGGGAGTGCGTGTGCTTCCTGTTGCGGTACAGGTGCTCAGTGGCCTGTGGTGGAACAAGGCCAACATGAGTGCAGTCAATGGCTCCCACGACGTGTGGGATTCTGCCAAGGGAATAGAATGCACCCTTCACTGCCGCCAATTCACGAGCCCTGGGGAAGCGGATGTACCTGTTCCGGTACAGCATCATGGCTGCCAGTACATCCCTCAGCACCTTGCTGAACATGGGCTGGGACATCCCTCCTCCACTGCCCACTGTGTGCTGGAATGACCCAGTGGCGAAGAAATGCATGGCGGCCATCACCTTAGCCGTGGGGGTGACAGCAGTCGGATACACCCTGCGGGGACGGAGATGGGGCTCTAACATGGCACACAGTCGATGCAGAGTTGGCCTGTCCAGCCGAAACTTCCTGATTACCTCTGTATCGTCCATGTCCGCCAGCAATTGGTATGGGCGGTCAATGTTCGGTCTCCGCCTGGGTTAAATGGCAGAGGACACATGTCAAAGCAACACGGCACATAGCAATTTCGCATACACATCACTGACATGACTGAGCAAGCACATGAGCCACAGCCCAGCTGTCAAGCTGGGACGGCACGGCCACAATACACTTACACAGGTCTCCCAACAATGGCAATGGCAAGTGAGACATACCACTGCCATGTGCATGCACATGGGGATCTAGGCCCCAATGACTTGCGGGGCGTGCTGATGGGGACTGACTGCATATTCGTCAAGCGGCAACGCCACGGCAACATGAGTGTCTGCTGAGCATGGAACTGCTTCCGAGGCTGGATGAGTATGGCACACGACGACGACGATGTGGGCACGGGCTGAGCGGCCAATACAAGTGGGACCTGTGGCACGAGGGGATATGAGACAGTAGTAGGTGTCAGCACTGCACCCTATGTACAGCACTGTACGGATCACAGCTCCCGAAACATTGACTGGTGTCCACATTGACAGCCCCATGCCAAGACGGCTGTGTGCTTGCAGTCACACGTCACAGGTGAGAGGTTACATTGCACGTGCCAGGTGGCAGTCGTACATAGTGGGAGCTGGCATGTGTGTGCATGTGTCTCCTGTTCAGGATCCACCAGATGGGCGCTGACTCTGTACTGACCATTGGACACAGCATGTTCCGTGGAAGGCTTGTGTGTGTGGGATGGTGGCACTGGATGTGCCTCCGTTGGGTGGGGGCCATGCACAGGGCGGGTACGTCGATGATTGCGCATTGTTGGTCACGGTGGGTGCACCAGCTAAGATGTGTTGCCCTGTGTTCAATTCCTATGTCCGCATGATGATGGACTGTAGATGTGGGCAGACTACACATTGGTCGATGTGCTGTCTATATGCATGTGCCTTCACACCAGGCACAGCTGCCCCTGCACATGTGACCCCTGCTGGACTCGCTGCTGGGTCTGTGGAGCTGATGCACCTTCTGCGCGTGGGGCGGACAGCTCTCCTCACTTCCCTCATTGCGCATGTCATGACTTTGCCGCAGGTGACATGGATCATGGAGGGCCCACATGTACGCGTGGGTAGGCTACACATGATTGTACACTGGTCGCCACCCCCAGTCAGTGTTTCGAATGGGAAGGTTGTCGTGCTGGTGGTATGTTCGATGTGGCGGATGGGCGGGCCTAGGTGCGGGCTTACATTCCGGACATGGGGGGTAGTTGGATTGGCGACTAGTTGCAGTGCACACGGGACACGTCTCTTCCTTTCCACATCTGGGTCATCCCTTGTACTAACTGACAGTGATACAGTCATCTTCGCCCCACCCCTCATGTCCTCCCCTCGCTCCCCCAATATGCATGCTCACCTGCGAGGCTAGCGCTTGCACAGGCAGCCCCAAGCTCGCACCAGAGAGGGCAAGGAGTGTATGTGTGGGTCCAGTTGCACGAGTGGGCTGTCTCAGGGTATGATGTGTGGCGGGACGCCGTCCACCTGCGTGGTGCCCCAAATGGAGACCCGGCCTGCATGGACTATGCATCACAGTCTTCGCCTTCCGGATCCGCCACCTGCGACACCCAGTGGCTGTGGCTGCCCTTGCGGCCAGGCCGCGTCCGTCTGTGGCTGATGGCCCACACATTCACTCTTTGGCCTCTCTGGGGAGGGCTCGGGGGTGGTGGCGCACGCGCTTGCACTTAGTCGCAATGGCATGTGGCGTGGTTGGTATGATGGGCAATGGATGGGATGGTGCGAGCCACCTCCCGTGACGTCAGTGCTGCTCGTGCTGTGGTGCGTCCCCCTACACTTCCATCTGACTTGTGCCATGCTAGACGTTGAGGTTCTATTGCCTGCGTGATATGAGCAGGAGGAGCGCGAGGAGACCTCTCACACACCATGCTCCACTGCCATGCCGTGCCCTGTATCGCCTGTGCGGATTGACTATGTTGGGGTTACACCTGGTCGACTGGGGCTGTGTGTGCCTTGCCAAGGGGCATGGCGGGCGCACAACAGGATCCAGCTTGTCCACAGAGGGTGGGCTGAGGTGCGCCTGGTACCGCCTTGTACGTGTGCCCGGCTGCTGTGCACACACGTGTTCACTCCCCCCGACAGGTGTCCTCTCACAATGCCCAGGGAAGCGGTGGTGTACTGTTCATGACCCCTCCCAACACGGCGTGCTCCAACTTGGCATGTGCGCATCTACCCGTCGCACCCACCCACCTGAGCACTGCGTCCATACGACTTCACACGACACATGTGTGTCTTCCACAGTAGTGCTACTCATTTGCGTTGACATCCAATACCAGTGGACTACATGGTCATGTCACGACTGCCGTGTACTTCACATACTCTCATCCTCTCTCATTCGTACTTGTGAAATGAGTCAGCGGAGACAGTTTTGGTTTCAAACATTATATTGAGTCTTCTGTCCTCTGTGATGCAGTATAGTGGACACTACTGGCAGCGGAATACATGTTGAGGATATACTGAGCATGATTACGAATGGGATAGGGTGTGGGGTTACATCTGCTTGGCCAAGGCTGTGCTAATGTACATTTACGTATAGCTGCGGAGCTGCGGACTTTGACACAGACGGTATACATGTAGCCTACCAGACCGCTCGGCATCATGGGCACAGTCCATCTCAGTTCCATGTGACAGGTTTGCTGCGGTTGTTCCTCATGCACGCGTGCATGTGAGATGACATCAGGGCATGTGCTTGCGTGCATGCAGCGGCGTGCCACTTGTTGTTGCACTGTGGTGGTTACTGGACATGTCACAGTCACTGGGGTCGTGTTGTTGTTGTATGCACTTGTCGTCCATGCAAAGGTCCTGGTATGGGATTCCCGGGGCGGGGGTGGGAGGGGTGCAGCACCCACAGACTCCAGGCAACCTATTCATGTCCACTGAGCGGTGTGTGTGTCCATGTGCGCTGGATCCATGTCGTGTCCTGGTTGTTCGTGCAGTTCCGTCCATGTGGGTGCGATGCACAGAGCCCATGCCACTGCCTCCCACGATGCATGCGGTGTTCCTGGATGTGATGGGGAACAGTGTGCATGTCCCGGTCATGTCCGATGTCATGGCGATGTCGTTGATGGTGTGGTTACAGTTGCCGGTCGCTTGGTATGGCTGTTGTGGTGGTGACTGGCCAGTCCGTGCGGAAGCTGAGCATGGGTGCGGGGTTGGACTTCATAGGTCACTCGGGGAACCTGCGTTGTGGTCCGACGTATTTACAGGTTGTCAGGTATGCGATGCCGTCCAGCAGGGCTTCCATGTCATTGGTGGTGTACATGTTTGCCAGCCAATGAAGCGGATGGTGGCTGTCAAGGTGTTGTTCGTAGGTTGTCCCTTGGAGGACCATGATGGGGCATGCTGGGTGACATTCGATGTAGCTGTTCTCGATGATCCGTCGT
The DNA here is from genome assembly GCA_963921515.1 of Calotriton arnoldi. NCBI lineage: Eukaryota > Metazoa > Chordata > Amphibia > Caudata > Salamandridae > Calotriton > Calotriton arnoldi. The sequence continues at coordinate 52,633 of CAWUFW010020517.1, forward strand.
GTGGAGGCACAGTGGTTCCATTTCAGTGCGCGTGCGATGTTGGCCACATACGCCATGCCCCCATAGGCAGAGCAGGCCCTGTCGTGTGCGTCCAGAGGGAGGAGTAGTGGTAGCAGGTCCGCCTTCAGACATGCCGGGTTGGAGAGGCATATCTCGACGGGATGCTGGTAGGGACACCTCCGACAGTAGAAGACGGGCATGACGCAGCTGAACAATGTGATGCGGTAAGTCAGTCGGTAACTTACGTTCAGCAGGGACAGGAGATCGCATCCCAATGTATGTATCGTGTTGGTTTGGTACAGCTTGAGCTGTTCGGCGTAGTTGGGTAGGTGTGTTGCGGTTGCCATTTCGCAGCGGTTCGTAGAGGTGGCGTGCTCCGGCTGTGTGTGCAGTCTGCAATGTGCACGCTCCGGGGTTGCTGTGAGCTCTGTGTAGTCGTGGGGAGACAGGACTTGTGTTCTGTTGGCTTGTTTGGAGGACACGGGCCCTCTTCCCACATGCTTCTCAGACAGTTCAAGGTCAGTGCTGTGTGACTCCTTCCAATTAACTTGCATGTGGCCGACATGGGGGAGTGTTTTCTTCTTTCTTCCCCGTCCGTTGTGTGCTTCTGTGATATGCGCTATCTGCCCTGTGGTCGGTCTCCTCGGCATGCCTGTGTTGGTCTATTCTTGGACAATGGCTGTATTCACCGGCTTCTGTCGTAGGGCTGTGGTTTCGGTGTTGGAATGGAAGGTCATTCAGTGCTGTCTGCTCTCCCTTGTGTGGGCGGCAGGCTGCCTTTCCGCTCTGCGTTGGGCCTTGTGTGTGGATGTAATTCTTGGGCCACCTGTTGTCGGTCCCCGGGCTCTTTGGTGTTCCGTTTCATGTGTCTTGTTCATATGTGCAGGGTGGTATGGGTTTTTCAGTGTGGTACTGGCGTTCCTCTTCCCGAAGGGGCCCTGCTTCTCCTAGTTGGTGTTGCCGCCGCTGTGTGCTTCGCCATGTTTGTTACACTGGGGTGTGTCCTGCTGTTGCGTGACTTCACTGACATGTGTGCGTCGGTTGTGTGGCGTTGGGTGTTGTCCGTGAATTGGGCGTTGGGGACATGTCTGTGGCCGGCCTGTCACGTGTCATGTGCGTTCGGGTGGGGCTGATGTGTGTGCTGCTTGGTTGTGTCCCTGTGTCTGTGTGCGACGCATGCATGGCGCTGCGGTTGGCCTCTGCGTTGTGCGCATGTGTGGCGGCGTCATCGGCGCTTTGGGGCCGTGACGGGGTGGTTGGTTCCTAGTCCCAGGTGGTGTGTACACATGTGTTCTGCGATGTTAGGATTTGGCCTGTGTGTCATATGTGGATGCAATGGTGGATGTGTAGTGTGCACGCGCTGGTGGGGGTTGTCCGCTTTTTCCGCCCTTGCACTGTGTGCGCTGTTTGCGTGCACTTGTTGTGTGTGTGCCTACCTGCGTCTCCGCGGTACGTTGCGTCCTTGGTGGTGCATCAGCAGAAGCATGGGAAGGGCCTGCAGTGCTGGATTCATGCCCGGGGTGCCGCTTCTTCGTTGTCCGTGCTCTGCGTCCGTGTTTCCGCCTCTCTTTCACGTGCGGTGTCTCTTTGCCGTGGGAGCCGTTTGTTTGCGGCATCGTAATTTATGCACCGGGCGGGACGTGTTTCGTCGGACGGTGTGTGTCAGTTGAGCTGCGCCGCTACGTGTGCGGGTGCACTTTGATGGCGGACGGTGTTGCTGGCTTGCCGGCGGTGTTTGGCCTGCTTTTCGCATCATAATTGGGCGGGCGTGTGGACTGCTGCGTGCCGGCGGTAACTGGTGGTTTTTGCATCCGCCAGCACGGCGGTTGTGCTTCCGCCCGCCATCGTAATGGGCCCCTAAGTTGTTAATTGATATTAATTTATGAATTTAAAATTAGTTATGGAAATTGTGTAATGATTTTTAGGTGTGTGTTGTGGTGTTTATTGGGGTAGAGGGTGGAAAGTAATTTAGGTTTAATTAATTAATAATTAGTTGATCATTAATATTCATTTACTACTTGATAAATATTTATCGTAATTGTTTATTTTTATTTTGTGTGTGGATTTTGGTTTTATAGGGGTAATGTTTGGTGAGTAAATTTATTTTTATCTGTTTTAATTTGTTTTTTAATTAATAATATTTGTTTAATTGATAATTAATTATGTTAATTATGGAGGTACACTTTTTAAAAAATTTAGATGTGTTTTGTAAATTGTGTGGTGTTATAGGGTAGGAAATAAAAAAGATTACATTTATGTAACAATTAATGTTTTGATTATAATTCATTTCTATTAAAAAGAGTTATTTGTTTGTAAATTATTTTTAAATATTTATAAAATAATCTTTAGGTAATTTTTAGATTTTTTTAACATTATAATATGTTTCTATCTTTTGTAATGTTTAATATTTTTATATATGTTTTCTTTTTTGTTTTTTAACATCTTTGTATTGTAGTTGATATTTTGTTTGTTTTTAATTTGAATTGACTTCAGTGGGAATACTAATTTTTACCCTCTGCTATCCAACACTTTCCCTATTGTTGCACTAACTGGTGTGGGAATAGTATTTTTACCCCTCCGCTATCCAACACTTTCCCTATTGTTGCACTCACTGAAGTGTGAATAGTATTTTTTACCCCTCCGCTATCCAACACTTTCCCTACTGTTTCACTCACTGGAGTGGGAATAGTCTTTTTCACCCCTCCGCTATCCAACATTTTCCCTACTGTTGCACTCACTGGAGTGGGAATATTAAGTTTTACCCCTCCGCTATCCAACAATTTCCCTACTGTTGCACTCACTGGAGTGGGAATAGTAATTTTTACCCCTCCGCTATCAAACACTTTCCCCACTGTTGCACTCACTGGAGTGGGAATAGTAATTTTGACCCCTCCGCTATCCAACACTTTCCCTAATGTTGCACTCACTGGAGTGGGAATAGTAATTTTTACCCCTCCGCTATCCAACACTTTCCCTACTGTTGCACTTACTGGAGTGGGAATAGTAATTTTTACCTCTCCGCTATCCAACACTTTCCCTACTGTTGCACTTACTGGAGTGGGATTAATAATTTTTACCCCTCTGCTATCCAATACTTTCCCTACTTTTGCACACACTGGAGTGAAAATAGTAATTTTTACCCCTCCGCCATCCCACACTCTCCCTACTGTTGCACTCACTGGAGTGAGAATAGTAATTTTTACCTCTCCGCTATCCAACACTTTCCCTACTGTTGCACTCACTGGAGTGGGAATAGTAATTTTTACCCGTACGCTATCCAACACTTTCCCTACTGATGCACTCAATGGAGTGCAAAATGTAAGTCTAAAAACTATTAAATATTTTAGGGGCCCATTACGATACCCGGCGTAAATAAATCCGCCAGGCATGGAAGCGGCAAAAATCCGCCCGCACACACCGCCTGAACACCGACCACGCCATTACGATTACACAAACCGAAAACCGCCATCGGCGGAAAAATCACACAAAATACCGCCCGCCAACGTCCGAGTCGGAGTCAAACCGCCCGCCACGGACGGAAACACGCACGACAACACAAAACCGCCCGCCCTCACGGCCGACACACCGCACGTGAAATTACGATCGCACCGACATGAGCGCGGAAAACCACAAATATACCGCCCGCCAGCGCAAACAACGCCGATGAGAATCGACACGGCAGAAGCCATGGCACCAACGTACCTGCACAGAAACCATCCGCACACAAAACCAATAGCACACAACATGGCCAACAAGTCCACACAGCAAGGCACGCACAAATACACAAGCACAGTACACATCCCGAAAACACCCCCCGGACAAAAAATAATACAAAGGCCAGAACCCCAGACACAACACACCTGAAAACAACAGACCATGAGGACACACCCACATAGGTGAGTACAAAAGCAGCACTCCCACAGACCACAACCCCTTGCTACATTGCAAACCAGAGAGGAGAGGAGAGGACACAGTGACACAGCAAGGACAGCAGCACACCACAGAAACGCACACATCACAACCACCACCACCACCACCACCAAACACCACCACCACCACCACCAAACACCGGCACCACAAACCCCCTGCACATTACACAACACACACCGCACCAGCACCACAAACACCATGGCACCACAAAGAATGCCCAAGTTCACGCCCATGGAGCTGACGGTCATGGTCGACGAGATCATCAAGGTGTACCCACAAATCTATGGGAACATGGTCCAGCACACACCACTAGCCACCAGAAACAGAATGTGGAACCGGATCGTAGACCAGGTCAATGCAGTCGGGACCCTGCCCAGGAACAGAGTAGAAATTAACAAACGTTGGAATGACGTAAAGAGCCTGGTCAAGAAGAAGGAGGGCAAAAACAGAGAGCTGGCTGCCGTCACTGGCGGAGGGAATCCCGCGCTCTTTAAGACCTTCAAAGCGTGGGAGGAGAAGGTGCGAGTCGTAATACATCCGGAGATCCTCGCCGGATTAGCAGGGGGAGTGGAGGCTGGTAAGTACAAACTAATGTATTCCAGCACACCGCTATGTACTCACATGCGCAACTACCATGCCACAGCTCCCAGGGACAAACACCCCCATGTCCAGCACACAATACACAACACATCACACACACATGCAACAGACACCACCACACACAGCCCAAACCGAACAACTGTAAGATGCGTGGGGACATGTGTACACTCAGCCAGCCACGTAACCACCAACAGGTCCCCAAATATGCCAGAAGCGCCACAACGAGCACCCACCACACCCATGTGTCCGCCACAGCTGCACTAACCGACAAGTAACAGGTAAGTGGCAGGAACACAAAGTGCAGTGGGTGGGAGGGTGGACAGCCCAAGTACAACACACACCAGGCCCCAGTCCCACAGCACAGCAAGGAGGAGCATCCCCCACACCCCACAGCCACGTGTCAGCCACCGCAGTGCACAACGACAGCCGAAAGGCAGACATCACGGTCCACAGCAATCGGTGTCAGTGGGTGTCCAGCCACCCCCACGACCCACAACACCCCCCACCCCCACAGACCTGCAACATGGAGCACCCCCGCTTAGAGCCATGTGGCATCCAGTACAGTGCACGCACGAACAACTTGCAGGTGGGAAACTGGACAGGGCTGGATTACTGGAGGCATGAGGACCATAACACGACCAACACATGGGACATGTCACGTAGCAGACGAACACGCAGCACCGCCCACCGTCACGAACAAGTGAACAATGTGCACACGGACATGAACAACAGACTCACACCCCACATGACCCATCACAGACATAGCAACACCCAAGGAGCCACGTCTGCATGCACAAGCCACACTGAATATAGTCCCACACGGCAGCCACTGTGCAACTCATCACACACAACCGAAACACCATTGAAGTCCTGTCCATGTAGCCCCTACTGCCTGTCAACCACACACCCCACAACTACGCCTATGTAAGACAAACAACACTAGACGCAACAGAGCGGAACAACATAAATGCACACGAACACCACTGAACCCATCAAACTCACAGACACACCATGCACATACAACATACCATCCATCCCATCCGTCAGCCCCAGTCTCATGAAAGGCATGTCATCCGCACAGCTGCCACACATACAGCAGTCACGCTAAGATACATGCCCATGACCAACCATGTGCCAGAAGTCAATGAAGCGCACGACACACTGTGAGCAACAACACACAACATGGGCCACACCCCCCCGAGCACTGCAGTGATGCACATGGCACAGGGCAGCACGCACACCAAGGAGATGGGACAACTGCAATACGTTGGCTGGCACACAACTATCACTCACTCATAACGATGCGTCCAATGCCATGTCCAGTAATCACAACAGACAGCAAATATGCAGGCCATGTCAAGCATGCACACACCTCAAACCATGCACTGTCATGCTGCCACAACACATGTCACGTTCGGCACCCATGGCTCACAGCATGTACCCCAAAAGCATATTCCCTCCCAAATGCGAATCTGGGGCATGGCCCCCATGTTGCCATATGCGTTCCTAAGCGTTCCATTTGAACCCCAAAAGCATATCCCCTCCCAAATGCGAATCTGGGGCATGGCCCCCATGTTGCCATATGCGTTCCTAAGCGTTCCATTTGAACCCCAAAAGCATATTCCCTCCCAAATGCGAATCTGGGGCATGGCCCCCATGTTGCCATATGCGTTCCTAAGCGTTCCATTTGAACCCCAAAAGCATATTCCCTCCCAAATGCGAATCTGGGGCATGGCCCCCATGTTGCCATATGCGTTCCTAAGCGTTCCATTTGAACCCCAAAAGCATATTCCCTCCCAAATGCGAATCTGGGGCATGGCCCCCATGTTGCCATATGCGTTCCTAAGCGTTCCATTTGAACCCCAAAAGCAAGTACAAACCAGACCCAGGATGGGCCAGGAGCCCGCATACACCAGAGTCACAATAAGTAGGGGCACAGCAACACACCCATCGGCATGGCCAATCCGTCCCATGCCACATGTGCACAGCACACAGTCCCATTGCCAAGCACACACAACTACAGATGCTACAGCCACACACACGCCTCCGGGAAACCCATGTACGAGATTGCACGAACTGTCAATGTCAGACGACAAATACATACTTCGCCAGGTGCAACACAATAACAAATCTCATTCTCTCCACAGGTGACGAACTGCTGGATGCTGGGGATGGAGCCAGCAGCCAGCACAGCCAGCCTACAAGCCCCCAACGAGGACACACGGATCTGGAGGATCTGTCCTCCTCTTCGGACACGGACCACCAAGCAGGCCCATCTGGTGTGGCAGGGCCCAGCCGCTCCCCAGGACCCCTCCTACCCACCAACCCATCATCCAGGGCTGCTGAACATTCCCAGCCCCCTGCTGCCACTGTCGTTGCGGCCACACCCACGGTCATTGTGGCCACTACCACTGCCGCAACCGCCACCATCGCCGCACCGACCACCACCGCCGCCACCACCGCCACGTCTTCGCTGGCACCAGCCCCAGCGCAGGTGGTGGCCCGGCCGACTGGATCCACCCTGGGAGCCACAGCGAGGACCGTGGTGAGCAATGTGGCTAGTGGGCAGGCCGGTGGCAGCAGGACTGGTAGGAGGAGCAGGGTCAGGGAAACGCCAGCCTCCCTGGGAGCCATGCCCTGCCTCATATGGCCAGAGTCCTTGGGGCCTATGAAGAGGCCCAAGGACAATGGGTCCGGTCTGCTTCAGACACGCGTGAGGTGCTGGGGGTGCTGAGGTCCATGGACGCCCGTATGGGCCAAATCGTGGACCTCATGGGACAGCTGGTGGTGGCGGTGAGGTCACAGCCAGGGACAGCAGCTCCCCTCCGCCACCACCTGCCGGGGCGCAGGGTGGAGCAGCAGTGTCCAGTTCCCCTGCGTCCACAGCCAGTGAGCACACCTCAACCACCAGCATGTCGCAAGCAGGCACCCCCCTCGCAAACGTGGAAGGGGCCGTCCGAAGTGGAAACAGATCTCCCGGGAGGACTTCGCACGCTCCAAACGCAAGTGAGGCAGCCAGCCAGCCTTCCGCCAGCCTTCCTTGACCAGCCACTGCATTGACTTGGACTACGATCCCACTCCACACAGCCATCTGGATGGCATGTGTGTGTTGGACTATGGACATAGAACCAGTGGGTACACCCTGATCATCACGCAGCCATGACCGACAGCTCATTGTCACTGCACGCACCACTTTTGTCATCACCTTACACACAATCACATGTCACAGTTTGTAATAAATGCACCTTTTTCACTAACTGCTGTTTGTGCCCTGTGTTTTATTTGTACGGAATACAACGGCCACCTTGGGCGGAAAGGCACCTGATGCGTGGCATGGCAATTGAATCCGGAGGGCCTGTAGGGACCTAGGGGTGGGAGACAGAACAGGAGCACATTCAATGAGTGTGTCACACACCCATCACACAGTACATGTCAACAACTACAAGCAATGTACACACATCGCACAGAGCAATAGGGCACAATGCCACAGCCACCAACAGTGGCATACTACCCTGGCCATGGAGCGTTGACACACAGCACGCAGTGAACAAACGGCCACCCTGACACAGCACACACACACCTGCACAGATACAGCCACATCAGCCGTCGTACATGGACACTCACCGTCAAGTGAAGTAGCGGGCGATGAGCTGCTGCCGCACATTACCAGCTTCCTCCTCTCCGCTGTCCTCCTCACTCGAGCTGTCCTGGTCTGCGGGCTGGGGCCCTGGTTGATCTCCGTCATCCACGATGAGGGGGATCTGCTTCCGAATGGCCAGATTGTGCAGCATGCAGCACGCCACCACTATCTGGCACACCTTCTGTGGGGAGTACGCCAGCGCACTCCTCGGTGCGGTCCAGGCACCTGAACCTGGACTTGAGGAGGCCAAAGGTACGCTCGACCACACGTCTGGTCCTCCCATGTGCCTCATTGTAGCGATCGTCTGCTGGGGTGCGAGGATTCCTCAATGGACTGAGCAGCCATGCCCCATTCGGGTACGCAGAGTCACCTGGGTGTGAGGGACACAGAGAACCGTTGCAATTCCAACTGGACAGGGGACAGCATCGCACAACCAGCACGCTACACCACTCCACATACTCACCGACAATACAGGCATGATCCTGTTGCATATTGGACATCAGTCGTGGCAAGATGCTGTTGCGCATTATGTGTGCGTCATGGGCCGAGCCTGGGAACTTTGCACACACGTGGGTGATCACCATGTCCGCAAGGCACACCACTTGCACATTCAGGGAGTGCGTGTGCTTCCTGTTGCGGTACAGGTGCTCAGTGGCCTGTGGTGGAACAAGGCCGACATGTGTGCAGTCAATGGCTCCAACGACGTGTGGGATTCTGCCAAGGGCATAGAATGCACCCTTCACTGCCGCCAATTCACGAGCCCTGGGGTAGCGGATGTACCTGTTTCGGCACAGCATCATGGCTGCCAGTACATCCCTCAGCACCTTGCTGAACATGGGCTGGGACATCCCTCCTCCAATGCCCACTGTGTGCTGGAATGACCCAGTGGCGAAGAAATGCATGGCGGCCATCACCTTAGCCGTGGGGGTGACAGCAGTCGGATACACCCTGCGGGGACGGAGATGGGGTTCTAACATGGCACACAGTCGATGCAGGGTTGGCCTGTCCAGCCGAAACTTCCTAATAACCTCTGTATCGTCCATGTCCGCCAGCAATTGGTATGGGCGGTCAATGTTCGGTCTCCGCCTAGGGACAATGGCAGAGGACACATGTCAAAGCAACACGACACATAGCAATTTCGCATACACATCACTGACATGACTGAGCAAGCACATGAGCCACAGCCCAGCTGTCAAGCTGGGACGGCACGGCCACAATACACTTACACAGGTCTCCCAACAATGGCAATGGCTAGTGATACAAACCACTGCCATGTGCATGCACATGGGGATCTAGGCCCCAATGACTTGCGGGGCGTGCTGATGGGGACTGACTGCATATCCGTCAAGCGGCAACGCCACGGCAACATGAATGTCTGCTGAGCATGGAACTGCTTCCGCGGCTGGATGAGTATGGCACACGACGACGACGATGTGGGCACAGGCTGAGCGGCCAAAACAAGTGGGACCTGTGGCACGAGGGGATATGAGACAGTAGTAGGTGTCAGCACTGCACCCTATGTACAGCACTGTACGGATCACACCTCCCGAAACATTGACAGGTGTCCACATTGACAGCCCCATGCCAAGACGGCTGTGTGCTTGCAGTCACACGTCACAGGTGAGAGGTTACATTGCACGTGCCAGGTGGCAGACGTACATAGTGGGAGCTGGCATGTGTGTGCATGTGTCTCCTGTTCAGGATCCACCAGATGGGCGCTGACTCTGTACTGACCATTGGACACAGCATGTTCCGTGGAAGGCTTGTGTGTGTGGGATGGTGGCACTGGATGTGCCTCCGTTGGGTGGGGGCCATGCACAGGGCGGGTACGTCGATGATTGCGCATTGTTGGTCACGGTGGGTGCACCAACTGAAGATGTGTTGCCCTGTGTTCAATTCCTATGTCCGCATGATGATGGACTGTAGATGTGGGCAGACTACACATTGGTCAATGTGCTGTCTATATGCATGTGCCTTCACACCAGGCACAGCTGCCCCTGCACATGTGACCCCTGCTGGACTCGCTGCTGGGTCTGTGGAGCTGATGCACCTTCTGCGCGTGGGGCGGACAGCTCTCCTCACTTCCTCATTGCGCATGTCATGACTTTGCCGCAGGTGACATGGATCATGGAGGGCCCACATGTACGCGTGGGTAGGCTACACATGATTGTACACTGGTCGCCACCCCCAGTCAGTGTTTCGAATGGGAAGGTTGTCGTGCTGGTGGTATGTTCGATGTGGCGGATGGGCGGGCCTAGGTGCGGGCTTACATTCCGGACATGGGGGGTAGTTGGATTGGCGACTAGTTGCAGTACACACGGGACACGTCTCTTCCTTTCCACATCTGGGTCATCCCTTGTACTTACTGACAGTGATACAGTCATCTTCGCCCCAGCCCTCATGTCCTCCCCTCGCTCCCCCAATATGCATGCTCACCTGCGAGGCTAGCGCCTGCACAGGCAGCCCCAAGCTCGCACCAGAGAGGGCAAGGAGTGTATGTGTGGGTCCAGTTGCACGAGTGGGCTGTCTCAGGGTATGATGTGTGGCGGGACGCCGTCCACCTGCGTGGTGCCCCAAATGGAGACCCGGCCTGCATGGACTATGCATCACAGTCTTCGCCTTCCGGATCCGCCACCTGCGACACCCAGTGGCTGTGGCTGCCCTTGCGGCCAGGCCGCGTCCGTCTGCGGCTGATGGCCCACACATTCACTCTTTGGCCTCTCTGGGGAGGGCTCGGGGTGGTGGCGCACGCGCTTGCACTTAGTCGCAATGGCATGTGGCGTGGTTGGTATGATGGGCAATGGATGGGATGGTGCGAGCCACCTCCCGTGACGTCAGTGCTGCTCGTGCTGTGGTGCGTCCCCCTACACTTCCATTTGACTTGTGCCATGCTAGACGTTGAGGTTCTATTGCCTGCGTGATATGACCAGGAGGAGCGCGAGGAGACCTCTCACACACCATGCTCCACTGCCATCCCGTGCCCTGTATCGCCTGTGCGGATTGACTATGTTGGGGTTACACCTGGTCGACTGGGGCTGTGTGTGCCTTGTCAAGGGGCATGGCGGGCGCACAACAGGATCCAGCTTGTCCACAGAGGGTGGGCTGAGGTGCGCCTGGTACCGCTTTGTACGTGTGCCCGGCTGCTGTGCACACACGTGTTCACTCCCCCCGACAGGTGTCCCCTCACAATGCCCAGGGAAGCGGTGGTGTACTGTTCATGACCCCTCCCAACACGGCGTGCTCCAACTTGGCATGTGCGCATCTACCCGTCGCACCCACCCACCTGAGCACTGCGTCCATACGACTTCACACGACACATGTGTGTCTTCCACAGTAGTGCTACTCATTTGCGTTGACATCCAATACCAGTGGACTGCATGGTCATGTCACGACTGCCGTGTACTTCACATACTCTCATCCTCTCTCATTCGTACTTGTGAAATGAGTCAGCGGAGACAGTTTTGGTTTCAAACATTATATTGAGTCTTCTGTCCTCTGTGATGCAGTATAGTGGACACTACTGGCAGCGGAATACATGTTGAGGATATACTGAGCATGATTGCAAATGGGATAGGGTGTGGGGTTACATGTGATTGGCTGTTGCATGTGGGATGTGGGCTTCAGAGTGACATCTGCTTGGCCAAGGCTGTGCTAATGTACATTTACGTATAGCTGCGGAGCTGCGGACTTTGACACAGACGGTATACATGTAGCCTACCAGACCGCTTGGCATCATGGGCACAGTCCATCTCAGTTCCATGTGACAGGTTTGCTGCGGTTGTTCCTCATGCACGCGTGCATGTGAGATGACATCAGGGCATGTGCTTGCGTGCATGCAGCGGCGTGCCACTTGTTGTTGCACTGTGGTGGTTACTGGACATGTCACAGTCACTGGGGTCGTGTTGTTGTTGTATGCACTTGTCGTCCATGCAAAGGTCCTGGTATGGGATTCCCGGGGCGGGGGTGGGAGGGGTGCAGCACCCACAGACTCCAGGCGACCTATTCATGTCCACTGAGCGGTGTGTGTGTCCATGGGCGCTGGATCCATGTCGTGTCCTGGTTGTCCGTGCAGTTCCGTCCATGTGGGTGCGATACACAGAGCCCATGCCACTGCCTCCCACGATGCATGCGGTGTTCCTGGATGTGATGGGGAACAGTGTGCATGTCCCGGTCATATCCGATGTCATGGCGATGTCGTTGATGGTGTGGTTACAGTTGCCGGTCGTTTGGTATGGCTGTTGTGGTGGTGACTGGCCAGTCCGTGCGGAAGCTAAGCATGGGTGCGGGGTTGGACATCATAGGTCACTCGGGGAACCTGCGTTGTGGTCCGACGAATTGACAGGTTGTCAGGTATGCGATGCCGTCCAGCAGGGCTTCCATGTCATTGGTGGTGCACATGTTTGCCAGCCAATGTAGCGGATGGTGGCTGTCAAGGTGTTGTTCGTAAGTTGTCCCTTGGAGGACCATGATGGGGCATGCTGGGTGACATTCGATGTAGCTGTTCTCGATGATCCGTCGTGTGGAGGCACAGTGGTCCCATTTCAGTGCGGGTGCGATGTTGGCCACATACGCCATGCCCCCATAGGCAGAGCAGGCCCTGTCGTGTGCGTCCAGAGGGAGGAGTAGTGGTAGCAGGTCCGCCTTCAGACATGCCGGGTTGGAGAGGCATATCTCGACGGGATGCTGGTAGGGACACCTCCGACAGTAGAAGACGGGCATGACGCAGCTGAACAATGTGATGCGGTAAGTCAGTCGGTAACTTACGTTCAGCAGGGACAGGAGATCGCATCCCAATGTATGGAACAGGTTGGTTTTGTACAGCTTGAGCTGTTCGGCGTAGTTGGGTAGGTGTGTTGCGGTTGCCATTTCGCAGCGGTTCGTTGAGGTGGCGTGCTCCGGCTGTGTGTGCAGTCTGCAATGTGCACGCTCCGAGGTTGCTGTGAGCTCTGTGTAGTCGTAGGGAGACAGGACTTGTGTTCTGTTGGCTTGTTTGGAGGACACGGGCCCTCTTCCCACATGCTTCTCAGACAGTTCAAGGTCAGTGCTGTGTGACTCCTTCCAATTAACTTGCATGTGGCCGACATGGGGGAGTGTTTTCTTCTTTCTTCCCCGTCCGTTGTGTGCTTCTGTGATATGCGCTATCTGCCCTGTGGTCGGTCTCCTCGGCATGCCTGTGTTGGTCTATTCTTGGACAATGGCTGTATTCACCGGCTTCTGTCGTAGGGCTGTGGTTTCGGAGTTGGAATGGAAGGTCATTCAGTGCTGTCTGCTCTCCCTTGTGTGGGCGGCAGGCTGCCTTTCCGCTCTGCGTTGGGCCTTGTGTGTGAATGTTATTCTTGGGCCACCTGTTGTCGGTCCCCGGGCTCTTTGGTGTTCCGTTTTATATGTCTTGTTCATATGTGCAGGGTGGTATGGGTGTTTCTGTGTGGTACTGGCGTTCCTCTTCCCGAAGGGGCCCTGCTTCTCCTAGTTGGTGTTGCCGCCGCTGTGTGCTTCGCCATGTTTGTTACACTGGGGTGTGTCCTGCTGTTGCGTGTCTTCACTGACATGTGTGCGTCGGTTGTGTGGCGTTGGGTGTTGTCCGTGAATTGGGCGTTGGGGACATGTCTGTGGCAGGCCTGTCACGTGTCATGTGCGTTCGGGGTGGGGCTGATGTGTGTGCTGCTTGGTTGTGTCCCTGTGTCTGTGTGCGACGCATGCATGGCGCTGCGGTTGGCCTCTGCGTTGTGCGCATGTGTGGCGGCGTCATCGGCGCTTGGGGCCGTGACGGGGTGGTTGGTTCCTAGTCCCAGGTGGTGTGTACACATGTGTTCCGCGATGTTACGATTTGGCCTGTGTGTCATATGTGGATGCAATGGTGGATGTGTAGTGTACACGCGCTGGTGGGGGGTTGTCCGCATTTTCAGCCCTTGCACTGTGTGCGCTGTTTGCGTGCACTTGTTGTGTGTGTGCCTACCTGCGTCTCCGCGGTATGTTGCGTCCTTGGTGGTGCATCAGCATAAGCATGGGGAGGGCCTGCAGTGCTGGATTCATGCTCGGGTGCCGCTTCTTCGTTGTCCGTGCTCGGCATCCGTGTTACCGCTTCGGTTTCTCGTACGGTATCTCTTGGCCATGGGAGCCGTTTGTTTGCGGCATCGTAATTTATGCGCCGGGCGGGACGTGTTTCGTCGGACGGTGTGTGTCAGTTAGCTGCGCCGCTACGTGTACGGGCGCACTTTGATGGCGGACGGTGTTGCTGGCTTGCCGGCGGTGTTTGGCCCTACTTTTCGCATCGTAATTGGGCGGGCGTGTGGACTGCTGCGTGCCGGCGGTAACTGGTGCTTTTTGCATCCGCCAGCACGGCGGTGGTGCTTCCGCCCGCCATCGTAATGGGCCCCTTAATGTCTTAATTTATAATATGTTTTTTGTATTAGATTTTATGTTATAGGTGTATGTATATATATATATATTTATTTTTAAGTTTTTATATAATTATAACATTTTAAAATAAATTAAAATTATTAGTTTATTAATTGTTTTAAAGTAAATATATATATATATATACATTTTATATATATATATGTTTACATTTTTTAAATTACATTTATTTCTTATATTTGTTAAAATGTATATTAAATCTAAATAATTTTTTTAAGTTAATTTTATTATTTAATATATTTAACATTATTTTTTATATATATATATAAAAATGATATTTTGTACATCGATATTTTGTACATTGATATTGTTTTTTCGATATTTTTATACTTTACCAATATAAATATAGGATGTCAATATTTTTGACATCAATATTTATGACTCGATATTTGTGTATGGGGATATTTTGGCTTTCGATATTCTATCAGTGAACCTCTCTTGTCATCTCTGATTATGTGGCTTCATGGTATGCATGACTCCTGACATATAGAATTTCTACAGAGGTTCTGATGCTGACACTTGTTTTTGCTTCCTTGATTCAATAGGGTTTTCCCTATCTTAAGTTTAGCATAGGGTTTAGTAGATCTTGTGAATATTTTCCATGTATGGGGATAAGAATCAAAACCTTTGTCTAGTCATCAAATCCTATTCCTTATTTTCTCCATAGCCGCCACAGAAATTCTTATATGCTCCTTGCTGTTGAAGACCAATAATATATGCCTCTTTGGTCTTCCTTGATTATCCTGTACTTTTATAATATGTTCTTGAGATTGATTTATATTAGTCTAGCTTCAAGTTTGTAATAAACCTTTTAACTTTAAGTTACTGGCTCAGACTGTTACTGTGTGGTCCTAATGGTCACACTGTACCTTAAGATGTAAATTGTTGTTAACCCCTTTTCCTCTCAAGCTGCTAAAAGGTCTATTGACCAGAGTTGGATTGGAAGGAACAGCCCAGAGCGTTTTCACCAGCAATCAACCTGGGCAGGATTGTATATTAATTGTTAGATGACTCTGGTCTGTGGTTGTAATTGCAAATGCTCTATTTAGGTCTTTACATTGAGCAAGCTGTGATTTTGAAGTACCCGACTGGCCCAGCAGTAAGTTCCCACCTCCTTCCTCTCCTCGGGGCAATATGGGGCTCGTAGTCCTGCCCCAGTCACCAGCAGCCAAAAGCACAACTCGGCTAAGAGATCAGTAATAGTGTCGTTAGGCCTAAAGGTAAGGCAGACTATCATCACTTGATCTAGTCCAGCAATCAGCCTGGGCAACATTGGGATAGTACATTAATTGCTAGTTGACTCTGTTCTGTGGTTGTAATTGTTAGCGCTCTATTTAGTTCTTTACATTAAGCAAGCAGTCATCCCTCAACCCCGCCCATCTTAGGAAAATTGTTAAACGTATGTCCACGTGTATAGGCAGGGGCACAAGTAATTGTTGGGCCATTTCTAGTGTACACGAGGAAACTGGTGTTTTGTTTGGCTAGGTCTGTACGTCAGATGGCCACTACTTGCTTTGTTCTTAGTTTGTTTGTCATTGCTTTAGATTTGTACACTGGGGACAACAACTGCTTGCTCTGGCCTCTTTATTTAATGTCAATCATGGTTAGGTGTCTTTATTGAGATACAAAGGAGACATTTGGTCAGGCCTGTATGTTGATGAAGAGTGGAATCTCTTGGATATGTTTGTATATTGAGTTAACTGGTAATAAATATTTAAATTGTTTTCATAATGATGCCTATTTCTATGCCTGTATAATTATGAACCAGTAATTGTGCGGGTAGTTTTGTAAATTCAGGATGTTGTGAGGGTGCCTTGACTGGCTAAAAATGATTACTTAATCACGTGTGCATGTTAAATTAAAGGGCAATTGTTTGTTGAGGAATGCAATGTGGTGTTTCTGTTTTTCAATCAGTATGTTAGGGAAGTAGTAATTGCTTGAGTATGTGTGCAGGTGATTGCGTTTAAGCTGGTGTGCTAGAATTGGCTTCCAGTAATGGTGTAGTCAGGAAGTCACACTGATGTTTTGTTCCATATTTGTCTTGCAGTAATTGCTCGCTCGTGTTTCTAAGGTAAGCTGATTGCATTGGTGGTTATTTGTCTATGTTTAGCTCCTGTGAGCACGTATTCACCTCTGTATCACAGCCCTATTTGGTGTCTCAGCAGGCAGACATTGATTGCATCCTGCTGCCAGACCTAACTATACGCACTCTCTCCTCCCTCCACTCGCCTCACACACTCCCCTCTCCCTTATCTGTAATTTCCTCTCTCATTTATTGCTGATTTCACTTTGAGACACAGCTCTGCGGTGGAGTGAGCTGAATTCCGATTAACTCTGGAGGGATCTCTCGTCAGCTTTTTTCTGATGGGGTTAGAAGGGCGTAGAAGAGGTAGGTGCAATGGACCATGTGCTGAGGAGAGGGGATCGTGGCTTGTTGGGTATTTCCATCTGCTATTTCCGTGTCTCATTGTCCTTTCCGCCTTTTATTAAGTACGTACATGAGCACACTGGACAAATTCTGACTGCGTGTTCCTACCTACGCCCTGATTATGAGTAGGAGAGATTTATATGCGGAGACTCTTAGGGGCATAATTATGAAAAAGTAACGCAGCAAGTCATCTTGCCGTTATGCGTTACAGGGAAAGGGCAGGAATGTGCCGCATTTATCACAATACAGCGCATTCCTGCCCTTTTCCCAGCGCTAGCAAATAATGTGCTGCCTAGCGCCTACGTAGACACCCTTGCACCATTGTGCAAGGGTGCCTCGGTCACATGCAGAATTGTTTTTGTGCAGGAAGGAGAACCTTCCTGCACAAAAACATTCCCCTGAGGCCTTTTCCCCTATCTACGTGTGCTGCAGAATGCACCACATATAGAAAGAGGAAGTAACGAGGAGAAATAAAGATATTTTTCCTCGTTACGCCTCCCTGGTTAGGCATAGCATTTTGGGGCATTCCCATGTCTACCAGTAATGACAGTTCTGGGAATGCATCAAAAACCAGGTGAGTTGGTGGGAACACCCATGTAATGCCCCTGGAACGCCTCCCTGGGACAGAGTGATACAACACAGTGATTTGCGCTGCATTGCGTTACTCCTGATTTATCAAGCCACTCAGGGCCATGCAAAGTTGCCTTGCAAGGCTTGATAAATCGCATTTTTGGGGTTGCGTCTCGCATGCACCG
Organism: Calotriton arnoldi; assembly: GCA_963921515.1. Lineage (NCBI taxonomy): Eukaryota > Metazoa > Chordata > Amphibia > Caudata > Salamandridae > Calotriton > Calotriton arnoldi. The sequence goes on from CAWUFW010020517.1 coordinate 70,403, forward strand.
CATTGTGTGCTGCAAAAGTGATGCAACCCTCTGGATAAATAGGGCCCTAAATGTCTGACAAATGTGATTCCAGGTGTTTTCTCAAAATCTAAATCTGCCTATTGTGAGCTAGTCCCCATAAAATGGATAATAACTGACCAGACCAGTTTTTTTCCCAAGAGAAATTCTGCACGGTAGTTCCAATTTCTCATGGATTAACACTTATATTTAGCACTTGCTCTGAGAAGTTGATAAATGCCAGCCGGGGGTCAAGTGGGTGATGGGGACAGGGGCTGGCTGGATTTATAGCTCAGTCCCAAAGTGATTTTACCACAGGATTTTCCAGCCTGAAAAAACTCAGGGGTATATTCACAAGAACGTGTGATAACTACCGCAAGAGTAGCGTAACACAACTTCCAATAACGCAGCCTATCACGGGAAAATAACCCTGTGTCAACATGGAATTCACAACAAGGCGGTACCATGCGATAGCCTGCCGAAACCGCGGACAAAGTCCGCGATACAACCACCACGTTGGAGATAAAAACACAAACCACAACACCAAAAAACACGCGATGGGCCAAAGCGCGATAAGAAAACAGTGACAACCAGCGCGAGGGCAGCAATACGTAAGCGCAATGCGGGAAAAAGCACAAGAACAGTATACGGAAAATGCCACAGAACAAAATACATCAACAGCGGAGTCCCACGGATGCACCCTGGCCAACTGCAGAGGACAATATGCACACCACAACATCCACGCACCGTGGAAGAACAGAACCCACAGGCACACCACTTGAAAGAGACCAGTGGCAGACAAATCAGAGCCGCAGGAGCGACACACCCACCGTGCAGCATACGCACATAAGCAGAAGTGCACCCGGACAGTGACAACATCCCGGTACAAACAGCAACACCTCCACAACTGAACACAGGATACAACTGGATCGGAAAATGCGCACAACCTGGCAAATCACACCTGAAACCCCAGGGACATGTAACATGACAATGTACAATTCCAACCTGTGACCTGCAAACATGGTTTATTCACACATGCAGTGCAATTGGACATCTACTACTGTCCCATGAATGCCACGGAGGGTCACAATGTGACGTGCTCATGAGAAGTAAGTGGCAATGATGGAGTCCCTACGTGCCATTCCTGCTGCAGCTGCAGTGGGATGTGGGCCACCTGCCCATCACCACCATCATCGTCCGGTACCTCTGGAACTGGGATCCATGGGGCTCTGGTGCGAACACAGATGTTGTGCAACACACACCATGCAACGATCATCTTGCACACGACGTCCGGGCTGTACAGGAGCTTCCCACCAGTGCCGTCCAGGCACCTGAAACGTGACTTCAACACGCCAAATGTGCGTTCAACGATGCCCCTGGTGCGTATGTGGGCCGCATTGTACTGCCTCTGGGCGGGTGTGTTCGGGTCTCGGAGGGGTGTCATCATCCAAGGGCAGAGTGCATATCCTTGATCACCTGGGACAGTGCAGGGAGAAAAGAGTCAATACTTGGTTCGGCAGGCTGTGATGGCAGGCCCACCAATTCAGTGACGCCTGTGCTGGCTGGGGGGGGGGGGTGAGTGTAAGCCAGCCCTCAGGGAGTAGCATGTGCTGGTAACTACACCAACAGTGATCAGGCACACAGACATGCAATGTCTGAACTACAAGGGGGGATGACTCGAGTCACACAGGGCTAGTCGCCCCGGATGCACAGCGGCCGACACGGGCCCACCACCACGGGACGCTGACCTGCGGGAGACCGGGGTAGGGTCATGGGGGCAGAGCAGTGCCTCACATGTGTCATGGCCACATTCCGCATCTCCACACGTTCAGCAGTTGTGTGGCTGTGGTGCCATGTGGAGTCTGTATTGGGTGCAGGGGTAGCCCAGGATGACCATGGAGTGGGGTAGTCGTGTCTGGTAGGGGGTCGTGTAGTTTAACATGTTGGATGTGGTTAGGTCACGTGTGCATCCCCACAGTTGTGCCTTGTGCGTTGGTGGCTGTGGGATGTGTGGTGTGTTGAGTTGGTACTTACCAACGAGCAGTCCCGTTCCATATGTGCCATCCAGGAAGCGCTGGTTGATGATGGACTGTCGGAAGATGAAGGAATCATGCACACTGCCTGGGTAGTTGGCGACGACATTGGTGAACATTCCCCGGTGGTCCACTATTGCCTGCACATTGATGGAATGCGTGTGCTTCCTGTTGCGGTAGTGGTGTGCAGTGTCCGTAGGGGGCACAAGTGGGACATGTGTGCAGTCGATTGCCCCCAACACGGCCGGGAATCCGGCTATGGCGTAGAAGCCTTGCTTAGTCTCCAGCTGTTCCTGCGCAGTGTTGGGGAAGTGAAGGTACTGGGGTATGAAGCTGAGGATGGCATCCAGGACGGGTGTGATGAACATTGATAGGGCTGGCTGTGAGACCCCTCTGACTCTGGCAGTTGTTGGTTGGAAGGTCCCAGAGGCCAACAGGTGCAGCACTGCCAGCAGCTTTGTCTGCGTAGGGATGTTTGTTCTCCGCTGTGTTGGGACCGTCAGCCTGTGGGCAATGTGGGTCAGGATGCGGAGGATGGTTGTCCTTTTGAGCCTGTAGTGGGCAGTGACTTCCGCGTGCGTTAGGTCTGTGACAGTGGTGCGTTTACGGTAGGTCCGCTGTCTTGCTCTACGCTGCCTCTGTGGTGGTCCGGGGGGGAGCGGGTCCGGGTCCGGGTGGGGTAGGGGGTCCAGGGTTTGGTGGCGGGGGCTGTTGTGGCCTTGTTGGGGCACCGAGCGGCAAGGAGAATAGCTCCACGGCGTCGTTTGTTCTTTGGGTATGGCTGTGTGCAGGACTCCATTGCCTACTGCAGGTAGACGTCCTTCTTTACACCTGCTTGAGGTAGGTGTTAAATACCTGCGGCTAGCGCACCTCATCGCCTGATTTGTGTTCTTATCGCAGATGTGGCTGGTCGTTGTGAATGTTGAGATGTGATGTTGTCTCGACTTTTCACACGGGAACGCCTACTCTGCATCTCATTAGCGATATTTGCGGGGGTCCTCTGTGGCGATGTTTTTTGCGGCTGCTATCGCGGGTAAACTGGTGCTGTGGGCTGTTGACACCGGCTTGTGAATGGGGGGTAAATTTATCATGACTTTGGCTGCGATAAAGTGCCATTAATTCGGCGATAGCTCCTTGTGAATATGCCCCTGAGTTTAGTGTTCCCTCACCTGGGAAATCCTGGTTCACGAACACCTGGCAGGTTATTACTTGGCCGTACACCTGACAGGTTATTACTCGGCCGTACACCTGGCAGGTTATTACTCGGCCGTACACCTGACAGGCTATTACTGGGTCGAGCTGCATCCATCTCAAGTAGGCAATGAATGTTCTTTTAAAAAACAGCTGAAGACCTGGCTTTTTACTCTTTGGTTGCTCCTCTTCTTGTCTCTCCCTCCTACTTTTCCCACTAGCGCCGGGACACTTCTGGGAGTAGTCACACGCTTTATAAATCTCGCTATCCATTCATTTATCTCATAATCGGGTCCCTCAAGTCCAACCTAACCATTGAAGGCTGTTCCTTGTCCTCCGCGTCTCGGATCGGTGTAGCCTCCTCTTTAATCACCTTCTGCTCACTGCCATACAGCAGGGGTCCTTTTTCAAAATTCTGCCCCACTTAATTATGACGCTTCGCTTTCTGTAAGAGACCCTTTCATCGTGAAACACACATCATCATTGTGCACTCGTAGAAACACTTTTATATGTTTTTATTTCAGGACACAATGAAGACCCTATTGACCAGAGAGCTCATATCCCCCTCAGTGCAATCCAAAAAACACAGCGGCTTATTTACAAGCCCCTTTTGCCGCCGGTGCATTAATTTTAATATGGGAAAAAGTGACGTACCTGCGGCTCAAGGGGCTTGTAAATAAGCCCTACAGTTCCCACAAAAAAGCCCTTCAGTACAATCACACTTCCACACTTATGCCGCTTCTTGCACTTTCAACAGACAGCCCACACTAAAATGACACACCCACATTGAAATGCCCTTACTGCACCCCAAAACACAGCTGACAGTGAAATGCCCCTTAGCTCACTTCAAAAATAAGAGGCCAGAGTAGATTGGTCTTTTTTCTGCATTCCAAAGCACAGCTTTGTGGAATATCCTGATTGCACTCACAATCCGCAATGGATGGCTCGCCATAATGCTTACAGAGCAGGCACAATAATTCTCACCCGACACTTACATAGCACAGCCTTTACTGTAAGGATCATCAATGCACTTACAGAACACAGAACACTGTGTAAGACCCTAACCTAAGGGGCGGCTCCTCCATAATGGCGGATGAGCATTGCACCACTGGTCAGAGTCAGTCACAGAAAAATAAAATTATATTAAAACAATAATATCAATTTATTTTTCTGTGAGGAGCTCTGGCTGAGGTGTGTGTGCGTGCAGGGTGGGGCTGGGCCATAACAGGGAGGAGTGGTGGGCACTTAGAAGAGCGCATGTCAATTTGGTCGGCCAAACAGACATGCACACTGCTATTTCTCCAACCCAGTTGTGTTGCACAGCAGGTTGGAGAAAAGCCGCAGGCTCCCAGGCACTGTCTGAGCAGCAGACCAGGCCGCTCAGACCACTCCTGGTGCTGGGGAGCCTGTGCTTTTCGAGAGACACCTGTGAGTGAAGCACCGAGGTGGCCGTCGGAGCAGCGAGAGGTAAGTTTTATTTTAAATTATTTTTACCCTCAATTCCCCATCTCATCCTCTCCCTCCAACTCACCCCCCCCTTTCGTTGTATGGCAGCCGCCACTGCCTAACCTATACTCAAAGGGCATAGCCCAAACAATATGGGGGCATATTAGCAAGACCGGCGATAAAATTATCGCCGTTTTAGCGGCAGGAAACTGCCGCTAAAACGGCGATAATGGGCTTGCTAATACGCGTTATAGAATTCCAATAGAAGCCCAGGTTAGATGCCCTGCACATCTAACCTGGGCTTCTATTGAATTCTATAACGCATATTAGCAAGCCCATTATCGCCGTTTTAGCGGCAGTTTCCTGCCGCTAAAACGGCGATAATTTTATCGCCGGTCTTGCTAATATGCCCCATGGTTCCTTGTTGCATTTTAAGAGCACAGTCTGCACTATAAGCTCATTTGTACACTTAAAGAGCACAGCTCACGCTGTAGGGCTTACCATTGCATTTATGGAGCACAGCACACACTGTAAGACTTATAGTTACATTTGAAAAGCACGGCTAACACAGTGTTGTCTCACAATTGCACATACAAAGCAAAGCCCACACAAAAGCTCATTATTGCAGTTACAGAGCACAGTTCACACTGTAAGGCCCTTTATTCCACTCTCAGGATACAGCCAACACTGAAAACCCCTTTAATGCTGTTAGAGGACACCCCATGCACAACACTTAAAGAGAACGGCCAACCACATGGAAGTGTAATTACCTAACAGCTGGCGACCTCACTGCGTTCCACCAGTGAATCAAGCCCGCAGTTCTTTTGTCCAAGGTTGAGATTTAACTCCATTCTTTAGGGTGGCGAATGACATTACCTCCGCCTTCCTGATGGACTACCGTCCGTTAAATTTAGGCATAACCGACAGTCCGGTGCTTATCTCTGTACATTGAAAAGAACCATCACTGTGGTTCCTTTTATGTACAAAACGTTTATTGGACGACCACCCTTGATTTTCATGATCGAGCTTTTAACATTTATTTGTTTCTCAGAAACAAACATGGGACTTCATTTCTGAAAAACAAAAAAACGAATGATCACCAGACTCTGAAAATGTTCTCCCAGGCTGTTGTGTCACAATTTATTTCTCTGACTCTCAAGGCCAGGTTTTTCCTGAGTAAGATGGGCAGGAAAAGAAAACAGATATTGCACTGTCCACTCTAAATTAGGTGGGTGATGTAATGTTGGGGCATATTAGCAAGACCGGTGATAAAATTATCGGCGTTTTAGCGGCAGGAAACTGCCGCTAAAGCGGCGATAATGGGCTTGCTAATATGCGTTATGGAATTCAATAGAAGCCCAAGTTAGATGTGCAGGACATCTAACCTGGGCTTCTATTGGAATTCTATAACGCATATTAGCAAGCCCATTATCGCCGCTTTAGCGGCAGTTTCCTGCCGCTAAAACGGCGATAATTTTATCGCCGGTCTTGCTAATATGCCCCGTTGTTTCTTCGAAAGCCCCTATTCCGTCAGGCCGTTGGAGGAAGTTTCTGTTGACTGAGCCAACAGGTCTCTGTCATTGGAAAACTTGAGGCCCGTCCGTCTCCGAATGAGGTGGCGAATCGCGGGTTTGGGGGACTGTGTACTCCATCACGTTTGCAAGAGTACTCTGTCTGCAAAACTCTAAAAAGGGCCCTTTGATGCCTATGATGAGAAGAGAGATGAGGTACATTAGTGACTGAAAAGGACACAATTAGAAAGTCTAACGGCAATTCTGGTTATACCGTTCTATAACATTCTAAGATAAATGAAAAAAATAGAAAAAATGAATAATTACAGTTGGATTCCTGTAATTCTAGCCTTCATCTATATACCTGACATAATTAGGGAGATATTTAATTCAAACTTATGCAGCGGTTGTTTGAAGGGCAATGAGACAGACATCTCAATGACACTTGGGGGGATATTATCAAGAAAAGGCGATAATTATCGCTAACCGCAGTTAGCACGCCTTTTCTTATCGCCGTCTACCGAGGGAAACTATCGCCGTGTTAGCGGCGTATTACCAACACGCCGCTAATAGGCGATAGCTTCCCTCACCGGCTAAAATGTCCGGCGATAAAATTAGCGGGACGGCGATAAGAAAAGGCGCGCTAACTGCGGTTCGCGAAAATTATCGCCTTCTCCTGATAACATCCCCCGGAGTTTGAAGCTCGCAGTGCCCGTGCTTACTGACTGTGCCCACCATGTGATGGTATAGACGACAGCTGTGGAGTGTGCTACGGGTGTGGGGAGGGTGGTTGTCCTTCTATTCTCACCCAATGCCTGCTCAGGTTGTGATAATATTACCCCCCCCTCATTGGGGGCAATGGATGGGCTGTTTACCAATTTTCCAATGCCATCTCTAACGGCCAACCCTGTCCGGCAGCTGTGGTAATGTCCACCTTAGCTGGGATCAGGTCTTGGCAGAGAGTGTGGCTTGTCTCTGCCCAGTTGTCTCAAAAGAACACCCCCCCCCAATGTTTTGAGTTTGGTAAAGGGCAGTGCGTGGGCTCACCCCGTGCCCCCCTTGGCTGTTGTACTGCGTACACGAGGCTTAGCTTTCCCCTCCCCATTAAAGCCTGGTTTTTCTGTGGTTGTTGGGCAGTGGTTTGGCTTTTCCGGGTATAGAGACTTTGGAGAGAGTTATTGCTTGGGGTGGCATGGGGCGCTTTAGATGGTCGACTTTGTAAGAGAGGCAGATTTCATATTCAGGTATCTCCCACCCCCTCGTGCTCGCTTCGACCCTGGTGTCTTATGCTGGTGGAATGTAACTGTTCCCTCATTGGCTATTTTGGGTACGGGCGCCTACGCGCCACCGTCTCCGTAACACGGCCTTATTCTCATGAATTGTTCGTTGTGGTTATTTTTTTTTTTTCAGAGGTCATTAATGCCCCCGTAATGTCCACCACCTGGGTGAAATATATTTGCGCACGCTGGGTGCTGTGTATGCGGATTCCGTGCGCCTCCAAATGAAAATACCTTTTCTGAGCGCCCTTGAGCCTTGAGTGGTCGCGAACACGCGAGTGTCTCAGTTCCGTTTCTGGTCTAGAAGTTATTTTATGTCACGGGCATGTGTATAGCGTCTTTAAGTAATCGTATACCGCCATAGCGCTTTCCAGCGCTTGATCTAACCATAATTCCAGTTGTGTGGATCAGTGTGCGCTAGAGCTGTGCACCCTACGGCCCATGCTGAGTTTGCATCTGTTTTGTGTATTGTTTGATTCTGTTATTGTTTGCGCTTGGCCTTCTTCATGGTCTCTGTCACTGTTTCCGTGGGCGGTGTTCCAGATTCTTTTACGGCACTTAATGACAAGCAATCACCCGTCCCTCTAACTCCATAATTCATATAAGTGTGTGTGTCAGTGTGTTGGTTTTATGGGCCACTTTTGATTATTAATTCTCCCTATGGTAGCATAATTATGCATAGGCTGTGGTGTCGAGTTGGTTAATTTCTTGTGCCAAATCTATCTCCACCTCGCCCCCCCACCCTGTGCCCAACCCCCACACACGTCAGCAGCCCCAGCGGCGACGTCGGTATTTATTACTGTGTTTGCTGGTTTTCTCGCCTGTAATGCCCCCGGTAGCTGCGATGAAGTTTTCAACAAGTGCTGGGTAGTTTTTGCTGGTCGTCTGTGCGTTGAACGCCTGCTCTGCCTATACAGGTGCCACTTTCCTGGACGGAGCCGGGATGCTGCCCAAGTTGGAGGCGGACTCGCTGGGACTCGCCCGAGGGAGCAGCCTGGGGGCACCTGCCTGACAGCAACATGCAAGGTGAGTTTTCACCCACTACCACCAAACTCCAGCACATTTCCCTCAATTCTACCCTGCCACACAACTCCATCCCACAGACCAACTCTAAGCAAACATACCCACATTTATTTAAACCTCTCAAGTGCACAGAATTCCATCACACCTCCCTGGTTCACCCTACTCTCAGGTCACCAACACCACCCATGATCTCCCAACCCCACCTTACAAATTCACACCACAGATGCTCAAACAACAAGGATTAAAGTCAAACTAACACCATCACTCACCTCTACCCTGCAACCCACCCCAGTTCATGACCTAGATTCATCACACCACCAAACTCCACCCCATCATTCAACTTCACCAAACTCCAACCTACTACAACCACCAACCCCTACCCTACCCTCCCATCCAACTCCACCCTACCACCAAACTCCATCCTAACACCCAACTCCAGCCCATCACCCAGCTTCACCCCACCACTTATCTTCACCGCACCACTTAAGGTCACCCCGACCATACTCCACCCAACGTAACCTAACTTCACCTACCTCCACCCACCACACAACTCAGGCCCATTTATCACCATTACTCAGCTGTGCCAAAGTCCATTGATCTGAAATCACCTCCACCCATATTCATAACGCCACAAAACTTGTGTAGCCACTTGTCTCTCCACTTCACCAGCACCCCCAGATAGTCTCCAAGATCAGGATATGGGGGTCGAGTTGATGTCACGCCTGAACAGCAGCCGGACCCCATGGCTCATGTTCTTAACATGAAAGGATTTAAAGTCCCATGGCCAGCTCTGAGAATGTCCTCAGCAAATATGTAAGTGGGGGCACCATCCAAGAACGAAAAACATGTGGATCATTCAAAATATAATTCCCTCCTCAGCCCCCTCCCCACAGCTTCCCGGGCATGTGGCTGGTGTTTATGTACCTGGTGTTTAGCTGCCTGGTGACGGTAAATATTGAAAGATATTTGGCTAATGTGAATCTCTACCTCAAAATACGCTTTGCTTAGGAGACAGCCAGTTTATTTTGGGGTTTTTTCCATTTATTTTGTTCTGTATAAACTAATCTAACAGGCAAAAACATATCTAGGCAGGGTTGATTCCTGTCTTTGTTTTTTTTTGTATGATAATGCCTAAGCATGTGCAATTAACCCAGTGGAGTCAGTTGATAACTGGACATGTGAAGACGGAAAAGGGACCCTCCCCAAGTATCAGCTAATTGAGCAACAGGCCCTCATCATTTTGAAGACCCCACCCTCACCACACACACACCCCATTTTTCATATTTTACCCAAAAACACACCCCATTTTTCATATTGTACCCAAAAACACACCCAATTTTTCATATTGTACCCCCCAAAAAAAACATTTTTCATATTTTACCCCCAAATAACACCCCATTTTTCATATTTTACCCCAAATAACACCCCATTTTTGATATTTTAACACAAAACACACCCCAATTTTTAATTTTTACATCCGAAACCCATACCCACCCGAAAAACCTTAAATTACCCCATTACTGACCTCACAATGCGTTGTATTCAAATGCGATGTTAAGGCACCTGCGTTGTCAGAGTTGTGTTGTTAACGCTGTACTGCCTGCGTTGTAATGGTCGTCTCCTGTGCCAGAGGCAACCATAGGCTTTGCCGTTTGCGTCCGTCTGCCCCTGGACCACGCTCAGCACCAAGGAGCGTACCTCTTGGACACTCCACCGATACGACGCCAGCAGCCTCCTCGCCATCAACCCTGGACACCACCTCGCCTGCCAGGACCAACCTCTGCTCCGGACCGGACATCGCCATCGCCATCACTGATGGCTGCAGTATCACCCACAAGGAGCTCCCCGACCGTCAGGGAGGAGGCATTGCCATCACCTACAGAAGCACACTCCGACTGACCACGCACTCTAATGACCCAAGGGTGACCATGGACTACGTCAACTCCAAGATCCGGACCAGGCCCAAGAACATCCTCTGCGGCACCCTCATGTGCAGGCCCCCCGGGCCATGGCCCCCCATTCTCCAATACCATTGTAGACCTCATTGCACCCCAGGGTCTCACATCCACCGACGACATCCTCCTCGGTGAACTCAAGTTCCACCTGGGCAACCCGAGTGACCAGAGCACCACCCCCTCCTGGGGAAGGTCAACGACATCAGACGCAAGCAGCAAGTCACCTCAACAGGCCACATAGCAAGACACACGGTCAAGCACGTCACCTCCGCCAGTGGGTACTTCAACTACAGCCACGACACCGGACTCTCCTGGCACTACCATCATTGGATGAATCACGTCTTCACCTTGCCCACCGGACGCCAGCGCCATCACCGCACCCCCTCGCAGCTGGATCAAGGCCACCACGGAACGTCTTGTCAACTCCCTCCGCACCGACACACCACCAATGCTTCCAAACGATGACACCGCAGCGCACAACCACCACCAATGGATCTCCAACAACGCCGACATACGGGCACCCCTCATGAATGGCACTGCGTCAGTACCTTCTGCCTGCCTGATGGCAGGCGTGAGGGTGAGGCAGTGCCATAGAGATAGGCTGGGCCCATGCATTGCTGGAGTTGCGTCATGGTTGTGACACGACTGCAGCAATGCGTGACTTTAGCACAGACAGATACGTCAGGATTCCTGATGTATCTGTCATTACTTGAGTCATGGAGCGCTGTCCAGTGAGTACAGCGCATCCATGCTGTTGCAAGGAGGGCGTAATGAGAAGTGTTGCAACGCTGTCTTGTTGCAGCGCAGCAACACTTTTCATGACTGGGGCCCAGGAATGCGCACTATCTTATTGATGGTGCACATTCCTGCACTGTATTTTTGTCACAGGGCAGCGCTGCAACATTGCTTGCAGCGCTGTCCAGCACCAAAAACATGCATAGATGTGGGCCCAAGACTTATCCCCATTTTTAAGACCAGCTATTTACTGGTCTTAAGTTCCTGCAGCTAACCGGCCTTAGCGCAACTTTTATTACCGCTTCGCGGGTCTGGCCCATCCTTGCTAATAGGGCAAAGTGCGGTTAGCAGGAGTTTTTGAGTAATTTAGAGAAGGAACGCCTACCTTGCATGTCATTAGCGATAAATAACGCTGGCATGCAGGGCGATAGAAAAACAGGCTGCTATCGCCGGAAAGCTGTCGCTAACGCCTGTTAGCGACAGCTTGATAATAGGGTGATAAGAAAAAAACGCGTTAGCGGCAGGAAAGTGCAGCTAACGCGGCGATTAAAGGCTTGATAATATGCCCCTTGGAGTCATATGCCAGGAAATGTGCCAGTGAGAATGAGTGAAAAAGCTGAGAATCCTGTGTGCCGCTGTGTTGCAAAGCTACTGGTCCCCAGCTGCACCTGCCCAAACCAGATGGACCCAGATGGAACCAGTTGGGGGCTGTGCTGGCACTCTGTGATTTCTAGGTGAGAACAAAGAAGTATGGAGGTACCAGTTGGTCATTGGCATAGTTTTGTCTATGGACAGTGCTGCATCTTTGTGGTATCTCTTCTAACTGATTTTTGGTAAAGGCAAATACAAATGTTATTATCCCTGGATATGGAGATATTACATCACAATGCATTAAGTCACATGTAATAAGCCCATGTCAGAAGCATTGAGGGTTCAGGTGGCTATGACTGCAGGCTGTCTGAATAGGCAAAGAAGATAAATACCTTTCGGCAAAGTACTTCTAAGAGCTAGACCAACTCATCTAAGAGTCGTAGTTGAACTTTCAGTGGCAGTCATCTTAGACCATACTACCGTTTCTGTAGGAAGAGCTACTTTTGTTCGATGAAAATCTTTCCGAGCTACTAATATTATTAATGCTGCAGTAGTGACCACATCAGACAAGATTGCATGGTTGGTCATGTAATTCAAGACTATCAGCAGTGATCACCTTAATGCACCAAGCAGAGCTACCAGCACTAAAGTCAAAAGGCTTCAGCAATTTGCAATGCCTCTACATGGGTAATACATAACCAAACATCAGCTTACGAGTTCTGAAAATACATACAATTTCAGCTCGAATACACACTTTTCAGTTTTGGCAAAACATATGTTAGACCATACATCCTTGGTGTGGTTTCCCCTGACTTTTTGCCCACAAACCTGTTTTGCTGACTTTTTTTTTGCTGGCTTTACGACTCTGGGCACTTTACCATTGCTAACCAGTGCTCCCTAATTTAAACATGGTAACATTAGCTAATCCACAATTGGCATATTTAATTTACTTATAAGTCCCTAATAAAGTGCACTACCTGTGCCCATGGCCTGTAAATTAAATGCTACTAGTAGGCCTGTAGCACTGATTGTGACACCCACTTAAGTAGCCCTTGAAACATGTCTCTGGCCTGCCAATGCACAGCCTGTGGATGCAGTTTTAAACTGCCATGTCGACCTGGCATGTAAACCCACTTGCCAGGCCCAAACCTTCCTTTTTCGTACATATAAGTCACCCTTAAAGCAGGCCCTGGACAGCACACGGGGCAGTTGCAGTGTATTTAAAAAGTAGAACATGTACTTTGTAGTTTTACGTGTTCTGGTAGTGAAAAACTCTTACATTTGTTTTTCACCACTGCAAGGCCTATCTCTCCCATGAGATAACAATGGGATTACCTTATTACATTTTATAAGTGCAATTTCTGATTGGGAAGAGATAGAACCCCCAAGTTTGGTGTCTTTGGAATCACACTTTAGAATCCCAGTTTAGGGTGGTTAGCTGTTAAATTGTAATTCTGAATATGCCACTTTCAGAAAGTTGCCATTCTCTTACTTTAGCCATTTGGTGCCTTCTACCTGTCTCTGAATACACATCTGGGGTGGGTGACAGCTGGGCTTTGTGCATTCCCTCTAGACAGCCACACATGAAGGGAGCTTAGGTGTGACTGATGGGCCATCCACATCCTGATGGACCATCCTCGGCAGAATGGGAGGGAGGAGCTGACACTTATTCCTGATTAGGCTGTGTCCTGTCCCCACACAAAGGGCTGAACCCCCCCCCCCTCTGTAGTGAGTCTGGAGCCAGGGCAGGAAAGGCAGGAACTGTACGCACTTCAAAGACCTCTCCTTGAAATCTCTCCCACTTCAAAGACACTTCTGGGTATAAGTACTGGTCCTCTGACACCAATAACTTAGTACACCTCCGGACCTGTGGATCCTCTGCCAGGAAGAAGAACTGCTGTGTTGTTATAAGGACTGCCACTCTGCTGGACTGCTACTCTACTGGAGTCCTGCTTTGCTTTGCTGAACTGCTGCCCTCTTGCATGGAAGTGAGAAGGACTGGACCTGCATCTCTCCAACCCAGAACCAAAGTGACTCAAAGGGCTTGTCTGCTTGCCTCCTGTTCTGAAGTCTCAGGGACATCAAAGACTTCCAACCACTCTGCTACAGCACCTCTACTCTGCCATCTGTGAATCTTGCCAAGCCAAGTGGCACCAATCCAGTACCAGGCCCTTGGAAGTGGGTATAAAGTGCTGCTCCAGCGGAAATCCATGCATCAGCGCAGTTGCGCTGCTCAGAACCGTCACATCTCCATCGACGCCGATGCATCGACACTGCAGCGAGGATCGAAGACACCTTCTCTCCATCAACACTGAAGTATATCTGTTGCTGCAGGTATTGAGGGTATCCCATCACCGAAGGAGCAGCGCATCGTCTCCATTCCCAACACTTCTATGACTTGCGTGGCTCGGATCTGACATATTGCCTACTTCCTCAGGATCAACACGGACCCATTGCCTCCTTTGCTCCTCGCATCTCGCCCTCAATGTTGACGCAACCATGAACCAAGGTACTGTTTCAGCATGCCAAGACTGGTCCCGTATCTGACCCGTGCTCCATCACGGTCGGCCTGAACTTTTGGATTTGACCCGGTCTAGCACGATCAGATAGCCCTGATTGGCGCTTTATGCTTTTAAGCACTACATTTCAGTTTATTCTTTAAAATGCATAACTCCGGTTATACTTATTGGATTTTTGTCATTTTCTTCTTATTTTGCTCATTAAATTAAGTTATTTTATTCTAACCAGATGTGATATCCTTTTGTGTGGTGGTTTCACTGTTTTACTGTTTGAAGTTTTGCACCAATTCTTTACACATTACCTCTTAAATTAAGCTTGAATGCTCTGTGCCAAGCTACCATAGGTTAAGCACAGGTTAATTTAGGTTGTGTGTCTGACTTACCCTGACTAGGATTGTGGTTCCTGCTTGTATAGGGTGCATACCTCTGCCAACCAGAAACCCTGTTTCTAACAATATATATTAATTCAACCAAGCAAAAGCATCTAATTTAGTTAACTAGGTTGCACACTGGAAGGCTTCTTAAAGGGAGATGGAAAGCTACCTGTAGCTCAGGGGCTACTTGTTGAAGAAGCCTGTAATAGAGGGTATTCGGTTATTTACAGAAAACCTACTGTGATTGTCCTCTGTCCTAAACTTAAACAGAGGTCATTTCATGCCTTTGCAGCCAGATCAAAAAGCTTCTACCTGCATAGATCTGCCAAATCATACAGTTTCACCGTGTAGTACACAATACTGTCTCTCTTCACACGGTGACCCGGTGATGAGCCAATATCACACACTGGACAGTAGATAAGCTGAAAACTCTTTCACAGAGTGGGTTTTCAAGTGCTCATCACTCATTTAAGGAGGTGTTTCACTGATGATGTCCACTATGGGTGTTTAAACCTTCCCAGAACATTGGCGGGAGACTCAGATGCTTTTGGTTTGTTGTTTATGTTTTTTGTTTTTATTTTATTGGTGGGGAAGGTGGATGGTGGCAGAGGAACTAAGGGGCATATTTACAAGCCCCTATCGCCACAGGAACATCACTTTTAATGATGTTCCTGTGGCAATAGGGCTTCACCTTATTTACAAGGCGGTGTTAAGCCATTTACCATGGCTTAAAGCCGCCTTGTAAATAAGACCCGTTTTCATGCTCCACTTAGCATGAAAGGGGAGGGCAATGGGTGTTGCGGTGGGCGTTCCGCCGCAAAACCCATTGCTCTTTGATGCTGCCCCATATTTACAAGGTATCGGGCAGCACCAAAGATAAGACCAGGAATTACCTGGTCTTAAACAGGCGATACGAGGAGAAATGTTAATTTCTCCTCATATTTTGCTCTTTCCATGTGTGCTGCATTCTGCAGCACACATAGAAACAGCAAATTGCCTGTAAAGATTGTGTATGTGCAGGATGGTGTCCCTTCCTGCGCATAAACAATCCCCCCTGCAGCGCAAGCACCCGTGCAACATGGCGCTAGGGTGCCTGCGCTGGCACCAGGCGTCTTCTTTAGTGCCAGCGCTAAGGGGAAATGGCGCGTGTGCCGCATATTTGTAAATACGGCTCATCCCTGCATTTTAAAAGTGACAGAGCACGACATTAGCCTTCTTGGCTTAACGCCGCGCTCCTCCACTTTGCTTGTGCATATTGCCTAAGGAGCATATTTGCAAGCCCCTATCGCCACAGCAGCGTCACGTTTTCCGACGTTCCAGTGGCGATAGGGGCTGTGCCTTATTCACAAGGCGGCGTTTAGCCACTTAACGTGGCTTAATGCCTCTTCGTGACTGAGGCACCCTTTCACGCTATACTTAGTGTGAAAGGGGTGGGCAATGGGGGTTGCGGTAGGCGTTCCGCCGGAATACCCATTGATTTTGACGCTGCCCCATATATTTACAAGGGTGGCGTAAATATGAGGCAGCGCCAAAACTAAGACCAGGGATAACCTGGTCTTAAACATGCGAAAAGAGAGGAAATGCTTTATTTCTCCACGATTTAGCTGTTTCTATGTGTGCTGCATTGTGCAGCACACATAGAAATAGCAAAACACCATGTATGATTGTTTATGTGCAGGAAGGTGTCCCTTCCTGCACATAAACAATCATTTTTAAAATGACGAGTGGCAACGTCTAGGTGTGCTGCCCAAGCAGCACACCTAGAAGTTACAAATCGTCATTTATGATTGTCTATGTGCAGGAAGGGACACCTTCCTACACATAAACAATCATTTCCCACTACGCAGGCAACCTTGCACTATGGTGCAAGGGTGCCTGCATTGGCGCTAGGCAGCAAGATTTAGCACCAGCGCAGGGAGAAACGCAGGGCTGCACCATATTTGGTGCAGCCCTGCTTTTCTTAAGTGAGGGAGCACGGCGTTAGCCTTATTGGCTTAACGCCACGCTCTGCCATTTTAGCTGTAAATATGCCCCTAAGGGCTTTGTGAAAGTGCTCAGCACAAAGCCCCACCCCATCCAGGAGGCTTCGTCCTTTACTCACACAGCAAATTTTGAAAAGTTGGCCGGTCTGCCACCACATCCTAATTCACTGAATTTTTGTACTACTGTGAAGGCTAGATTCCCCGATAGCTTATCTCTCTTCAGCTAAATTGTTCTTCAAATGCAATATGGCAAACCGGTAACCCTGAAGGAATCTGGGAGCATGGCAGCAAAAAAGTGATTGCTCAGAGTAATTTACTTAGACAAACCTTTCTAAAGTTTTTAGAAACGAGGGCATCTCACCTCCTCATAATGTAAGGCATGAAAAGGCTCTCATCTTATAATATAACGTAAAGCTCCTAATAATTAAACTTGCGCAGGGGCCTGTTATGAAGCCTGATAAACAGGTCTATGTCATCACCCCTATTGTTCTTAATCATCGAGGTAATGTGCTTGATTTTGCTGTCAATGTAAATGTGTGGTTTCTTCTAAATATCAATAAATTTGATTATCAACAAAAAAAGCTCCTAATAATGCAATACAAAAGAATCCAAATTTATTTTATCAGCAAGTGTTTACACAAAAAGTGGGACAATCATACCATTAAAAAATGTGGATATACAAAATAAGGTTTGAGTTGATGAGCCAAGTAGTAACTGACATTTCAATCCTCTTAAAGATGATACATTTTCAAGACAGACATGTCCTGTGTACATCTACAATTACTTCCTATGTAGTGGGGACAAAAATGCCATCAGTGGTCACAAAGGTGTGCTAAACAACACTATTTAGTCTGCCTCTGACTGCTCCAAAAATCAACAAGCATCAGAAAAGCCAATAAGTCTGGTGTTGTCTGCCAGCCTTTTGGCAATTTTTTTTTTTTTGTTCATGGCCTTTGCAAAACTTTATTGTGTGAGAAGCTGCTGACCATTTCTCAGTCTAAAAAAAGATGTTTTTGGTCTAAAAAAAAGGCACATTGCTGTAGTACTCCCTGGCACTGAAGAAAATTACTTTGTGTGTGGATGCCTTCCTAGTCATAGGGCAGCATGCCGTCATGTTGCAAGGATAGTAGCTTACAGCACAGAGACACGTTTTTCTTGCAGTTTGAAAGCATGTGTTATTGAACATGTAACGTGATGAATTGCTATTTCATCAAATGCACATTTCTGGCATGTGTTTTTATTCTGTAAATCAATAATGAATATGCCTAATAAGCAAGATCAATCAAAAACACATTCAGTGATAATTTAGTGACTATTTAATTTAGAAATTATTCCAGGAATGTCATAAATCTTATGACCAGTGCTTAATTTGTAAAATAATAAGTGCCAGGGCTCTAGTCAGGAGGCCACTGCAGCTTGCACCACTCATTTCTTCTAATCACGCTGCCAATAATAGTATCAGCACAGCTACCATCCAAAACCCACTTAGCAGTGTGACCATTAAGACTATTCTAGTCCCCCTTAGCTATAAGAATGGCTTGTGCCACAGGTATTTGTCATTTTAATGTATATTGAATCAACAAACAAATGCTGTTGTGCTGTTCTTTAATTTAGGGCAGTATGCCACATGGTGGCGCTGTTTGTCTAAGTGCCGGTGTTGACAATTAAGTGCCGGTGCTCAGCACCGGAAAGCCCAGGCTCAAATTAAGCACTGCTTATAACTATTTCCCTCCATAATTCTATTATTTTATCTATTTTAGTCACTTGCTTTTAGGCTTCATTATTTTGTGTTAGTTTCTTGAATACATAAATGCAGACTCCAGTTTGTGCAAGCCGAGACTCCATTTTTACACAGGCATGTCTAGCAAATGACTGTCTTTAACTTCCTAGATATAAAACATGGTCACATTTATCTTCCTGAGGAACTGTAAATATGTTACATCCTTTTGATCTCTAAATGTGTCATATCATCGTGTCAATGTCATAGACAAAAACTCCTAGTCCGACTTCAGTCAGGACAGGTGCCTTTTTCGAGGTTAATTAACAACCATAACCCAAACAATGTAGTCTATTTTTACCTTATTAGTACATCCGCTGGTGTAAATGATTATGTCAAGACATTCCTAAGGTAATGTTGGAAATTCCATCTTAGATAAGACACAGTACAATAGGGCTGCCACCTGACCATTTGTCAGGAGAGTAACTTCTTTCAGGTCACAGACGCAGATCACAGATCCATATGAGCACAGCACCAGATTCCATCTCGACTGAAGAAGCCTCCAGCAAGACTCTCCAAGGCTCTGGGAAGCTTTCAATTCTGCCTTCATGAACTGGTGTCATGATTGTGTTCTCGCAAAGATGCAATCTCCTAGATCTTGGCCTTGTGCTCGAAATAGCCGACAAGCTATTCCAAACAGACAACAAACCCTGTTGTCCAGGTATGCACACCATCTCCAAAACATAGGCTTATCATCAGGGCCGGACTGGCTACCGGGCGTTTTGGAATGCTGCCGAGGTGGGGGCTGATGTCACTGCGGTGGGGGCTAATTTCGTTGATGGAGACCTGCGTGTGCTTCGAAATAAACAAAGCAAAACGAATTTCGTTCAGCACACGCAGGTCCCCATCAACGAAATCAGCCCCCAGCTCGGCAGTATTCCAAAATGCCCGGTAGCCAGTCCGGCCCTGCTTATCATGTATTCATCTGCTAGAACTAGCGTAGGGCTTAGAAATAGCACAGTGAGGGTGTTAAGGGCTAACAAAATGTGATGTCCCGATTATTACCCTGTTTTTACTGTTATTGAAAAGGTTAATTGCTTTTTATCTTCTCTGATGTAACAATATTATGTGCACTAGATCCCGCCATTTTAAAATAACAATTTTAAAACAAATATGTTGAAATGCATATTCCATTTCTACTGATCTTGAGAGTGTAAATCGGGGAGGATGTGGCCTACTGGCTAGAGGGGAGGACCTCGAAGCTGGGGAACCGGGTTCGAGTCTCGGCAGGGAAGCTCAACATCCTGTGATTCTGGACAAATCACTTAATCTCCCCGTGCCTAACAAAAAATAAATGTGTTAATCTGTAGCACAACTGGTGCTCATGTAAAGCTCTCTGATACCTTCGGGTCTAGTTTGCGCTATAAAACTCCCCCAATAAATACATAAATAAAAATAATGAATGATCGTTTGGATTACCACTGCTCCCTGTTAGTAACCCAAAAGCATTGACACCACCTCAATTATGTGCTGGTTGGGGTTCTGAGGGGCTACAATAACCTGTCTTTCACAATCAGCGCTGGTGCATTGAACTGAGTTCATTTCTGTCACCCGTAGATGTGAAAACAAGCATTGTAGAGAGGAGCCTAAGACTCAGTTTATGCCGTTGCGAAGTCAGCCAATGGCTGAAATGGGGTGACACATTTCCCCTTGATTCATCCTCGAGTGGGTTGGAGAAAAATGTGAATGACACAGCCACAAATAAGTGGAAGAAGTGTGGCAGAAAGTAACTACGTCATATACATAATTTTCATAAAATCAAAAGGTCTTCGCTAACACAAACCCAAAAAAGCCAATCAGTATACCATTACCTGACAGTCTCTTGCCTTTGAGAAAGAAAGAAAAAAGAAAGAAAGAAAGAACGGAAGAAAGAAAGAGGATGAAAAGTTGGAAAGAACAAAAGATGGAACAAAAGATGGAAGGAAAGAAGGCAAAAAAGAAGGAAAGAAAGGTGCCAAGAAGGAAAGAAAGAAGGCAAGAAGTAAAGACAGCACAAGAATGAAATAAATAAAGAGAAGGCACAAAAGAAAGAAAGAAAAAAAAGAAGATAAGAAAATGAGAAGTCAAGAAAGAAAAAGGGAGGCAAGCAAGAAAGAAGGCAATGAAGTAAGATCAAAAGATAGAAAGACAGAAAGCAAGAAAGAAGGAAAGAAGAAATTAAGGCAAAAAGGAAAAAATTAAGGGCCCGATTCACAGAACTAACTTAAGACAAAATCCTAAACTTACTACCATTTTGGAATTCACAGAAGGCACTTACTCATTTTGGTATTCACAGAAGGCACTTACTCATTTTGGTATTCACAGAAGGCACTTACTCACCATTGAGTAAGTGCCTTCTGTGAATACCAAAATGGTAGTAAGTTTAGGATTTTGTCTTAAGTTAGTTCTGTGAATCGGGCCCTAAATGAGGAAAGAAAGAGAGAAAGAGAGAAGGAAAGAGAGAAAGAAGGAGGGGGAGAGAGAAAGAAAGAAAACGAGAAAAAGAAAGAAATAGAGAGAGAAAAAGAAAGCAAGAAAGAAGGCAAGAGAGAAGGAAGGAACGCAAGAAAGAAATATGGAAAGCAAGTAAGAACGAATAAAGGCAATAAGGAATGAAAGCAAGAAAGAAGGAATCAATGCAAATAATAATGAATGAAAGCAAGAAAAAAGGAAAGGGGGAAAGAAAGCAAGAATGAAAAATAAAGAAGCAGTGAAAGAAAAAGAAAGCAACAAACAAGGAAAAAAGTAATGAAAGAATGAAAGGAAAACCATAAACCATAACCATCTTCACTTAGACTTTTTATAAACTATTTTTAAACGGGAAGGGAGTCCACACATAATCCCCAAGATCCTTTCCATTACCTTTTAATGATCTGGAGCACCTCTATCGCCTTTTCTCTCGGCTGAACGTCTTTTGTCATTTTATTTGAGAACGCCCTTCATGCATCCTCCACACCCCATCCACGCCACCAACCCCTTCATCATTTCCCATCCCTTCTTACCTTCACTATACTCGCCGCTTCCCTATTCCATTTGTGATAGAGCTCTTCTCATTCAATACCAGGTCATAGTAAACATAAAAATCAAAAGAATTGCGCAACTCATTTTTCTTTGAATAAGCATTATTTTCTGATAACGTGTATTGTAATAGGAATTTTCTGAAGTTTGATTTTTTTCCCTAAACCAAGGATTCAATCCTGGTGCCTGACATTCGAACTCGGGCGTGGAATACTTTTTCATAAAATCGTTCCATTTTCATGCTAAAATGATTTCGCCTTTATCACCTGTCCCCAACATGAAGGCTTTGTTGACATTATTTCGTCAGGCTGCTGTTCCTTTTATTGGAATTTCGCCATAATGGCAGAATGCTGATCAGCTGTGTGCGCTCCTCAGAGTGCCTATCAGCAACAAAGCCCAGGACCAGCCTTTAAACAGCCCTATGCACAATGCTTAGGAATTTAAAAAAAAAAAAAACAATTCCCCACAGGCAACCACTAAAACGCTGTCAATACTGATGAATCATGATCCCTCTTCTGTATCCTCCTCAGAGCATGGGCTGCAGCATGCTTCTATCTTTGAAGTCTGGCCAACAAGTGGTCTGGCAAGCTCAGGTGGGCATTGTTTGAAAGATCCAACCTGGTTAATCCACGAGCCAGAACTATTTGAATCCGGTAGTAGAAGGGTAGAAAGGGGAAAATGAGAGCAGCTGTCTCCACTTAGAAGAAACTAGCTGGCACCTCTGTCTTGTGGGTTTTCATTGACAGATCATAACCAAACCATAACAGAAGGTTAATGTGAAGAAAGTCAGAATATTCGTTCAGAAAGTCTCACCTGCAAGTGACTGAAGGCATTTTGGGAATAAAATAGTAAAAACTGGAGGGGTCTGCCAGCTGGGCATCAGTCTGAGCGCAATCAACTGAATCAGGCCCCTCTCTTGAATAAAATGTTCCCTTGGCATTTTTGAAAAAGGAAGAAACCAATAATTAGGAAACTGATGATAAGGGGAAAAAGAAGAAAACTGGTATTGACCCATTTTTGTTTGCTGGTACTGGCAGAATACAGATTTCCTCCAGTCTTAGAATGAAGGCATTTTTGGAGTTCAGTGTAGGGTGATTGGGGGGGGTTAAAGTTCTTGATTAAGTATACGGTTTGTTGTAATGGGTCTGGATTCAGGTTTAGAGCTAGTGGTAGTGTTATTTGGTTAAAGTAAGGGATAGGGTTAGTGGGGTTAGGGTTACTAAAATGGTTGGTGGACTTGCTGCAATAGTAGGATTTAAGGTAAGTGTTGGTGGGGTTCCGGTTATGTATGGTATGTGATGGCATAATGGATAATGACAGTATGAGAGAGGTCAGTATCCAGGTTATTGTTAGGTTGAGTGTTAGAAATGGGGGTCTCTAGTTGGCAAGTGTTTGCACCTTGTCCAAGTAGGGACCCTTCCTTCTAGTCAGGATAAGGGAGTTACACTCCTAAAATAACCCCTCCTCACCCCCTTGGTAGCTTGGCACGAGCAGTCAGGCTTATCTTAGAGGCAGTGTGTAAAGCATTTGCCCATAAACAACAGTAATACAGTGTAAGCACTACAAAAGGGCACCACACCAGTTTAGAAAAATATCCAATATTTTTATATACTTAAGACAAGACCAAAAACGATAAAAATCCACAATACACTACTTAGAAATCTTCAGTTATCAAAATAACCTTGAAAAACAGTTCCTTGGAGTTGATAGCTCCGTCTGGGGCTATCACGGCGTCGTGAACAACAAATCCAAACAGTTCAGCTGACTGCGGTGTCGCGGGCCAGCTACGGTGTCGGGAAGACCCGCAAAACAGTACCTTTAGAAATGCAGGGCGTCGGCGACCTCTCGTTGAGCTCCGAAAGCACGGTGTCCGCAGGCGTCGGTTCTGGAAGTCGGTGCAGGAGTCATCGGGCCCTTGAAGTCACACGCATTGCAGATCGAACTCCTCGCCGTTGAAGTCGGGAGCACCGGTGTTGGCAGACGTCTGGTGCTGCGGTGCGAAGTGCAGCTGTACGGCGTGCGGTGCCCTCAGGTCGCAGTGCAGGCAGTGGCTCAGTGAAGGTCATCCAGCGGCGTCGGTGAGACCAGGGCTGCAGTGCGAAGTGATGCAATGCTCGTCGCTGTGCTGGCAGGTCACGGTGCAAGCAGCGGCGTCGTCGTTGCTGAAGCACTGTCGTCGGCTGAGGAACTGGAGTCGATGTCGCTGGCATCGGTAGGCCAAGGCTGCGGTGCGGGATGAGGACGGTGCGTTGTGTAAATTACGAGCGGTGCCCTCGAACCATGGTGCAAGCAGCGGCATCGATGTTGGCGTGGAGCGTCGTCGTCGGGGATACCAAGGCGGCGTCGTGAAGCGAGGCGGTACGAAGTGCGGTGCCCACAGGTCACGGTGCAAGCAGTCGGTGGCGGCGTCAGCAGGTGTCGTCAGTGAGACAAGGGTTGAGGTACGGCATTGCGGCGGTGCTCTCTACGGTGCCTTCAGGACACGGAGTCGTGGCGGCGTCGTAGACGGCGTCGGGTTGCTTTTTCTTCTGTTGCAGCACAAAACACTCATCCAGTGTTGAGGGCAGAAGAACTTGAAGTCTTTGATGTTCCTGAGACTTCTTGAACAGGGGGCAAGCTCTACCTCAAGCCCTTGGAGAAACTCACAAAAATAGATTGCAAAAAGTTCAAGTCCAGTCCTTCACTGCCCAAGACAGAAGCAGCCACTGCAGGCCAACACAGCAAAGCACACAGCAAAGTGGTAGTTCCTCCTCACAGCTTCTCCAGCTTTTCTTCTTGGCAGTCTTCTTGGTCCAAAAGAGTTCTAAAGTTCTGGGGTCTGGGCCCCAACATTTATACCACCAAATCCTTTGTTCTCTGAAGGCAGAGAGTGTCTGTACCCAGCCCAACCAGTTCTGTCCTCAATGGTGCAGCTTCCTGGCAGGGGGTCGGGACGGCATTGTGCAAGGCAGACCAGGCCCATTCAGGTGCAAGGAAATCTCCTCCCACTACTCTAAATGCAGGCCAGGTCTATTTAGCCCAGCCCTGACCCATCAGGCTCTCTGGAGGCACTGCACCTCTCAAGCCCCTGTAAACCCAAAGCCACACAGTCAATTCACAACCCCAGCAGAGGCATACAGGATGGCTAAGCAAGAAAATACCTACTTATTAAAAGTGGTATTTTCAAACACAGAATGTAAAAATCATCTTCACTAAAAGATGCATTTCAACATTCTGAGTCCAGACATACTAAACCTTATTTTTCTACCTTGTTCCCAGGGGTAGTTGGTATAAACAAACTCCCCATTCTGTCCTATGTGAACAGGCAGCCTGCAATGGTGAAAAATGAAATACACTGTAATTCACCACCAGGACATGTCACACACATCAGTACATGTCCTACCTCTAACATACACAGCACCCTGCCCACAGGGGTACCTTCGGCCTACCTTAGGGGTGACTGACATGTAGAAAAAGGGACGGTTGGGGCCTGGCAAGTGGGTGCACTTGCCAGGTCGACATGGCAGTTACAAACTGCGCACAGACTCTGCGGTGGCAGGTCTGAGTTACCTTTTCAGGGCTACTTCTGTGGGTGACACAACAAGTGCTGCAAGCCCACTAGTAGCATTTGATTTACCAGCCCTGGCACTCTCAGTGCACTTTACTAGGGCCTCACCAGTAAATCAAATATGCCAATCATGGAAACACCAATCCATAACATAATTTACAACAGGAGCACTTGCATGCACTTTAACACTGAACAGCAGTGAGAAAGTGCGCAGAGACACTTAACCAGCAAAAACAGAGTCAAAACCAGGAGGTCAGAAAGCAAAAAGACAGGGGAAACACGCCAAATGATGCCAAGTCTAACAGTGAGCCTCTGAGAGTTCGCATTAAGCTTAGGGTTACGTTACTAGCTATATTTAGTGTTTGTGGGGATATGTTTAATGTTGAAATAAACCCCACTTATTGATTTACTCAGACTAGTTGCAGATCATTAGTCCTTATTCCCACTCCCCCTCATAGAACAAGTTGTAATTGCAAAAATGGTCTTGCTGCCGAAACTATTGAACATCCTTCAGCACCACCCGTACTGAATCATTTCCACCATTTTATGCCTTCTTAATGCCTTGCTTTGTGGAATCTTATGGAAAGGTGGAAGCCATGAGTTTCTACGTCTAAATACTATAAATCACCCCATATGGAGGGCTCTGCATGCTAGACATAAATTCCTTCTATGGTGCATCACATCTTCTAGTAATTAATAACTAGCTGTTTGGCATGCGACTAGTCCTGGCATGCCATGCTCAGATGTTGATCACTGGAGACTTTTCACTCCTACACTACCTACACAGAGGTAAACTCTCAACTGCATTTCACCTTGCCCCTAAATTGATATTTGACCCATGGACCGAGTCCCTATGTGCAGTTGGGTAGATGGGTATACCAACCGGTGAGATCCAGCTTTGGCTGGGGACAAGAGTTGCTCTGGTGACCTCCCATCAAGGCATCACAGAATGTGTCCTCATGGGTATCTCTCAGCTGACAAATGTTCTCCCAGTCCTGCCTTTGCTCATTCATTGAATTGCAGCAAGTTATTTTTCTTCATAAATACCATTTTGTTTCTATCTTCAGCTGCGCCAAACCATCATCCCCATCTAAAGGACACAAGTGTAATTGCTGAGTTCAACCCCGTTGAGGCAAAAATCTCAATGGATGTTTTGCAGGGTAAATGATATCTAATATTTATGGGTCCCTGTTCATTAACTTGGAATATTTGTTCTCAGCTTTGTAAGTGCCCTGTGAGGGTGAAGTAGGCATCCTGCCTGATGAGGACTATTGTGGCCCTCTAATGTCACTGTGCAAAGTGGCCATCTACACTCGACTCCAGCTTATTCAGTTTAAGTATCTCCACAGGGTATACTGCACATGATTGTGACTCTTCAAAATGGGATGCTGACATGCTCAAGTTGCCATTTTGCAAAGTCCACCTTTCTTCAAACCGCCAGTCAATTATCCAGACCTTTTGGTCAGGTATTGTTGATAAACTTAAAAAGGGCTTAGGTGGGCCAATCCCTACTACTCAAAAGTATATTCTTCTCCATATATTCTACAATACAGAAGTAACCTGCTATGCTAATGCTTGTTACATGTGGATATAATGCTAGCTCAGCATTACGTAGCAACACATTGGAAAACTGACAGCTCCCCCATTGAATGGGTGGATACAGGGTGGAATAAGTGTATGTTTGTTGCAAAGTCGCTATGCAAGGCACAAGAGTGCCTTCAAAAAGCTGACAAAATATAGGACCCAGGCAAAGATCATTTTCATTTGCACTAACATCCAAGGAGAACTATGCCTCCTATTTAGTGTGCCACATGTCATATGCCTATCAGTGGGATGTCCCTGAATTGTGTTTATCCAATGCCCACTTTTGATAAATTCAAGTGGATCTTTTCACTATGAACGTATGATAATGGTTAGTGTTGCAGATGGGATCCGCCCATTCAGTATGCCCGGATTTTTCACTTTTTGGATCACCCACTTCTGGACTTTTTACTGTGGGTGAGTCTCACTACATGTGTCTCACCCAAGGTAATCACATGGCAAATGGATGGTGCGTGTTTACAGCCAGTGCCCACCTTTTAAAATAAGGCTGCTGTGATGCAGCTAGAGTAAGGGGCACTTGGATGGTTGCATGTGAACACATGTGCATGTGCACATGTCTGAGGGTTGCCCGTGTGAGACTACTGTTGTGCGCAGCCGGGTAACTATGCACAGGTAGCATGGTGCAGTGGGGGCTCTGCAGGATTAGATATTGACCTAGGGCATTCCTTATGATGTTAGTGTACACTAATAGAGAAAGTCAGTTTAATGTACTGTTTTGTCTGTAGTGACACTTTATTATACACAGCTGGGGTAAAACTGCCTTAGAAAGCAGTTGTTCTTCCCTTTGGCCTACAGAGACCAGTGACATATCAAAATGGGGTGAGAACTGTGCAAGAAAATCAAATCTGCACGTTCCAAAAATTTATCTGTACAACTTATGGGTCATCCAGAATTGTTATATTTCTCTGGCTCAGCTCAGGGTCAGAGCCCAGGCCTGTTGTCACCCTACTGTCCCAGGTCAATTACATTTCTCTCCAGCAGCAGGAACAAAGGCATCCCCACACAAAGGGAGCAATTAACAGTACTTCACTCATCTCTTGAGGAGGAAAGGGGTGGGGCTGAAGGCTATGCATCAATAAATCAGCTGTCAAACTGTGCCAGGGATGGGCCTGTCCAAGCCCAATGAAGAAAGGAGAAAGGACAGACTTCGGGAGCCAATATGGAAATGGGCTCCCCTTTGAAGATTTGTGAGAAAGTCCCTGGCAGTGATATCAGCAAGGACCGGAGCTGAGGCACCCAGAGGAGATGTGATTAGTGATTCTTGGCCATTTTGAACTGTCCTAGCATGCTGTGCAGAAGGGTTGGGGCAGGAGTGGAGAGCTGACATGGCACCCTAGGATTGGTCAGGGGTGTCTGGCTTCTGGAACTGTCCACTCCCCTTTATAAACTCTTGCTCAAGGTAGAGACTATCTCTTGGTTGGTGGTTTGCTGTTCTGCGGTGCTGGACTCTAAAGCTGTCATGGGCAACTGGAAGGAGGACCCTCTGATACCCAGGGGTCAGCGCACAAAGGATTTCCTGTAATTTTTCCAGAGAGGGGGTGTGCATCTGACTCTCTCCATCATCCGGGGACCCCATTCACTAGGTGTACTTGTTGATAAGGGGTCCAGGACCTCTTCCCCAACCCCTGAAGAACAGGAATGCCCGGGGGAACCATTGCAACATCCTCAACAGTGCTGGGACTGCCCTCTCCCTGTGCTCCTGTGTGCGGAAATGGGTGCCACCACATGCACCAAGATTCCCAAGCTGCCGGCTCCTGTGGCCACATACAGAAGCGCGGGCCATGCTGGAGCCAGCGTGACAGCTGCAATAAAAAAAGAAAAAGGCATCAAGGAGGCACGCCGCGTGAGGTCGCACACTGAAGAAAACAAAAACAGACTCTCCCCAGCGCAGCAGGAGAGACACTCATCAAATATTCACTGCTACAGACTGGAGTGCCCCATAAGGCCCTGTGGAGTTTCTTCATTTGCACATTATTTCCTCTTGTGGTGGCCAAAACAGACAAGGGACACCACCAATGTTAAAAAGGAGGCATGGGGGGCTGCAGGAGTGCAGCAGATCCCCATCAAGATGTTTTACGCAGGACTGACCCTACATCTGTGGGGGGTCAGGAAACTAGAACCTCCTAGTGTTTCATAGCACTCCCAAGGCTAGAACCTCTCCTCTGCAGCTGGGAGTGCAGCATCTTCTAGGAGCATGTTTTGCTGTTGCATTTATTGTGCCCTTAAGATGTTAAAAAAGGTTAATAAAGTTAATAGTTGCAAGTTAAGTGATCAGAAAGGTATGCTGTCTAAGGGCTTATTTTATGATTGCTTTCTACATGGCTGAAAAAATACAAAAAGCAGACAGACACTGGCTTTACTCATTTTAAAATGCTTTTTTGCAGTCATAATGTTGGCAGTGATTATGGATCACAGTAAATATGCTTTAGTAACAGAAGTAGGTGCATTTACACATGTATTATGGATGATTGCATTTACATACAAAATAATGGGGGATATTCTCTAAGCCTGGGCGTAGTTCGCGTAGTCGTGCTACGCGAAGCTACGCGAAGACGTCGGAGCGCTACGCGAGCTACGCGTAGCTTCGCGAGCGTGCGTAGCTGCTTGTCGCGCCCGTTCGCGATGCGTTTTTCTTGCTCGGGAACGCGTTGTGCGTGTTCGGGACGCTGTTTGCGTGCTCGGGGGCACGAACTTACCCATGCGGTCGCCTATGGGCGCGGCCATTTTGTTTTTCACTTGTCCCGCCCGTTCGTGATCCCTTATTTCCTGTTCCGGGTCGTGTATAGCGTGCTCGCGATGCGCATTCCAAGTTCGGGAATGCGTTGTACATGTTCGCGACGTTTTTTGCGTGCTCGGGGAGAAATATCGCGCGAACTTACCCACGCGGTCGCGATGGGCGCGGCCATCTTGTTTTACCACTCTATGCTATGGTTCTGGGCCTGCTTTTCTATCCTCCCTCAATCTTTGCAATCCTTAGTTTTTTACACTGTTTTTCAATTTTTCTTTATTTCTTATCTATCTCTCTCTCTGCTTAAGTCTATATTTTGTATTTTTTTCTACTTTTTACTGTGTTTTTTTACTTTTCGACTGTTTTATATAACTTTCTTCTTTAAGCTCCTACTTCTTCCCCTAACTTTATTTTTCCCTTCTAACTTTTCTTTTTCACCTCCTCCCACCCCAGAACCATGGCGAAGGGTAGCAGCAGCGGCTCAAAGGGCAAGGCGCGTGCGCCCAAGAGCCGCCTGCCTTGCGGCAGACTGCGCCCTGCAGGGGTGCAAGCCCGCCAGCTGTTTACTGAGGCAGAGGTGGCCGCCCTTGTTTTTTTTATTCAGCGCCACCTCCCCTTGACCTTGGCAGCAGGCGGCAGGCCAGGCTCCGGGTACCCGACCCAGGAGCGTCACCGCCGGTGGGCGAAGGTGCGTCGGGCAGTGTTTCGCTGCTCCGCGGTCCGGCGCACCCATAACCAGCTGGCCCACCGGTGGTCAGACATCCTTGACCGGGAGCAGGACCTGTTGGACCTGCTAGGTGTCGAGGTCGTGGGGCTTGGTGAGTAGCCAATATATATAGTAGTATAAGTATTGTGATTTGTGTATACATTTTTTACAAATAACAAGAATACTGCTGCTTACATTGCAGGTAAATTACGTTTCAAAATCTTCTGTGATTGTAGGACACAGGTGCTGGGCGGTACTCTTACTTTTTGCAACTTTGCGCTCGCTTGTCATTATTATGTAAGAGTTTACTTTAGAGAACTTCAGTTAGGTAATGCTATTGCTAGAGAGACTGTAGTCCTTCCTTTGTCCTCCTGTCAAATAGTGGTGGATGGATTTGATACTAGGTTTAGTTACTATTAGTTGATAATTTTTGAGCGGTCTGCGTGACGCATCCTCTGTCACTGAGTGCTGCTTACCCCAGTCCTTAGAACCTTTTGTAGATTGTTTAGTGAGTGGTACTGGTAAGCTTAGCTTAGCAGTGTCAGTCAGCTGCAGAACATCAGACGCAACCAACCAACAATTTGGTGTATGCATTATGCACTTTATGCATGTGTCCTCCTTCTCATCTATGCATTTTTGATGGCAAAAAAAAATGGAAATGCAGGCTTAATGAACAATTGGCCCGCCTGGAATAGGTGGGCTAGGTCAGGTGGTACTTAGGCTTAGTTAGTGTTCTGGATTTTATTTGAATCAATCAGAATGGAACACTGAATTAGTGTTCCAAAATAAGTAGACTGTCCGTGAATCCCGCAAGCCAGTAGTCGATCGGATTAGATAGGTCAATTCTATTGCAATTTTTGTTTCCTAAAACGTTTTTTGAGCGTTTTTTTTAGATAATTTATTTGTTTCACAGCAATCATTAATGTTTGTGTCTTTCTTTTTCTTTATTATATCTTACATGATCACTGATCTGCAGCACCCAGGGGCAAGAAGACGGGGTCCGAGTCGGCGGGACAACCACCAGAGGACCGCTCCTCTACCGAGGGCCCTGCTGCTGGTCCCAGTAAGTCCTCCAGTGGTTAATATTAACAATTATATTGCCCTAACTTTTACTACACCTTATTTTTTCAGAACTATTAATTCTGGCTCCACTCCCTAATTCTATTTTTTACAAAAGATTCTTTGATCTTGACTTGACTATCTGTTTCTAAATTCTGGTTATCCCTGCCTCTAAGTTCTAACTGCCTCTGCTATGAATGTCTGTACTCTGTACTACTAATATTAGTCTGTCGCTAAGCTTGCCCAGTTTGCATTGCCACTCTTTATTGTACGGTTTTGAATAAAACTCAGATTGACCAATACTAATAGCTCTAGCCACTGAGTCCAGTCCTTTCGGTTGTCCTCTTCTAGGCTTCTTAATCTTGAGGCTTTGACAATTACCACAAACAAAATGCCCAACCAGATATTTGACTATTTTTGATAGGATATAGTACATACTACTTGGATTCTGCACAGCCCCATGCAGAACTATGCACAATGAAATAGGATGTTGGTGATGCGAGTTTGGAACTTGGACGTTCCTCACACCTCAGTCAGAAGTGAACCCACAATCCCCTGAACGACTAGCTATAGTGTCTCATTAGGTCCCCGAACCCCCACCCGAAGATACCCAATGATTATGATTACACAACCCAGAACATAACACCCTTTCGCTCACTCACTCGTGTAAGTCCACCACCACCACCACACCAAATACCACAGAGTCTATGTGTAAGTTCAAAAGGTTTATTTTCAACTAACAAGCTCTGTATGTATGTTGTTCTATAAAATTCAGTGTACTCCAGCGAGCTCCAACAGCAAAATGCATAAGATTAAAACAATAAACAGTGTTGCAACAAGTGCATGATCATTGATGATATAAGACAAAAGATCTGTGCGAATTCTGGGCGACTCCTCACCGTAGAACGTAGAATTACTGGTTACATGCATCATTCATAAGCTCTGCAAATCTCTGGTTCGTAGAAGGGAATCCTCTGCCTGAGAAAAATGGTGCGTGTTATATAGTATAATGCAAGCATTTCTCAGTCCTGCCAAAAAAGTGTAACATGTTACCTATGGCTAAGCAATACGGACTAACCGAACTCCATAACAAAGTGGCTTGTTTTTCGGCCTCTTGTACGCAACGCTCAGACAGTAGCTGTATGTGCTCATGTGGGCTCAAAAGGCGTCTTACTGTTACTGCACAACAAGCTGCGAGGTAACATGCGCAAAAGACATGAAGCGAAAAATGGTTGCATGGCTCAGGCTAACTTTGCAAAGAGTAGAGTATAGTATAATAATGACCCTAGGGACCATAACACTACTAGTGTCTACTGACTGTACTCTAGTACCCGATTTGGACTATTGAATGTGATTTATAATAATATGTATGTATTAACTTTTTTTCAATCTTGCTAGTGAAAAAGAATAAATAGGGGGAGGTGTACAGGCATCTAAAAATGTGTCATGTTTTTATCTAGGCGTACTAGCGACCACCAGTGGCGGCGGGGCCACCGGCGATTCTAGCATTCCGGAGGGGGCAGGAGAAGATGCGGCACCTGCAGGAGCTACAGGGGGGAGCCAGCAGCAGTGGCGGGCGGTGGTAAGTTATATTCATGACTTATTGACATTGCACTAGCTGGAAGGGTGTGTGGACTTCACTCACTGTACTGTTGTTGAGACTTATTAGGTATGAAGTTGTAGTGAACATTATACAACGGTTAAAGAAGACACCCTTTACTTAGCATGAGCAATGCAGTAGCAATAGCATTACCAGCGTGACTTGATTAACCAATGGCCTCTTATATCTGACTCCAACTCAGCTGTGAAAGTTTTATGGAGGAGACTAAAAGTCAGATCAGATGACCTTGATGGATGTGTTGAACAAAAAGGGAAAGAAGGGTGGAAGGAGGAAGGGCGGGCGAGATTTAATATGATGACTGGCAGAGAAGGATACATTGGAAGCATGGATAGGTGGCTGATAGGAATCAAATGCATGTGTTGTTGAAGGATGGGTGGAAGGTGAAAGAAGAATGGATGCCTGCCTGGGTGGGCGACACAGTATGGGTGGATACTGTGGATAGCAAGAATCATCAGCGGTGTTTGGGTGAAACTCAAAGCCAAGGCAAGCAACGGAGTGAGTGGACGCATGCGTTGTTGTTGGTGAAACAAAGTAAGGTTTGTGGAGAGATTAAGAAGAATGATTGACATTTACTTAGAATGGATGGATGCCTGTATGTATTCATCATAGACAGCATAGGTGGAGACTGTCACGGGATGCACAGTTTTAGGGAATGTAAAAGAAACCGCGCCAGAGTAGCAAAGCCGATGTGGGGAGGGGCAGGGTGGGGGGTAGTAGTAAACAATGTATTACGCGGGCAAACACAGGTAACTTTACTGTAAACATACAAATAAATAAAGTGAATTTCATTGTGCGCACTGCACCGCCAAATGCGATGCAGTGTGCGCAACAAAATTAGTTTCATTTATTTATATGTTTACTTACCTGTAATTGGCCGTAATCCATAGTTTACTACCCCCATCCTGCCCCTACCCACGTCACCGCCCGGCCGAACTCCCCGAGTCCCACCACCGACCGCTACTGACCTTATGTCGTTGTCCCATATAAAAGCAACGATCATTGGATCAGATATATAATCTGCCTTTTTGTAGTAGCCAAGGCACTGTGAAATTGAGCAATTGCCCTCCATGTAACAGAGAGAGTATGGCCAGTGCCACCCGTAATAGAAAAATACGAGCTTCCCCACCTGCAAACAGTAGTAAATCAAACTAACGTGAGTCTGCGTCATGACTCGTATGTTTGTCTTGGGTGCAAGCATAGATGACCGAGCTGGCAATGCCGGCTACAACCAGGTTATGTCATTTCGCTAAACTAGAGATAAGAAGAACACTGGTGTACTGTGTACTGGTTGGAGTCCATAGTGCTAGTATAATGCCTGAAACTCCCACAAATGTTAGAGGCCGAGGAAGTGGGAGGATAGATAGATTATTACCACAAATGTTATGTACTGTGCTTCTTGCTAGTGCTACTGTGCCATTATGTGTTGAATTAATTTTGTGTTACTGTTTAGCTAAGAGTACTGGTTACAACAATATTTTTTTTCTTTCTTGATATAGATAGTACTCCTTCCCAAGACAAACCATTGTGGAAGGAGTTGGCAGCCAGGGCCCGGCGCCGGAAACTGGAGGCCATATGCCAGGAGTACCGGCGGCTGGTGGCTCAGGCGGAGGAGGAGGCGGCAGCAGCTGCAGCCTCGTCCGATGCCCCGGGCCCCAGCCAGGCCCCAACCCCAGTGGTACGGCGCCGCGGTCTGGTAGCCGCCCGCCGCCGCAATTCGCTAGCAGCCAGCACTGCTGTCCCCCATCCTGGATGCCACTGCAGGGCATTTCGCAGGAAGATTCTCCTCCGGATGTCAAGGCTAGAGGAGCAAATGGAGGAGCGGGTAAAAATACTGGTGGACAAACACCTCAAAGCCCGCCGAATATAACATAAAGGACCCTGTTGCTTTGCCCCTTTTTATTCCTTGTTTTGGTGGGTGGGAATTGGGCGTTGGGGTTTCGGGACATTCTTTGGACTTTTTTCGTTTTGGACATTGGTTGGGGTTAGGGAGAGGGGTGGGTCAGGTGTGGGATAGTTTATTTTTGTTAGGGTAATAAATTATATTTATACTTAAACATACAATGTTAATGTTTTGTGGGGGGTTACTGTTTTACGAATTAACGTCACATTGGTTTCCTTGCTGCTGCAGGGCCACAGCCAGTGTTTGAATTAAATAATCTGCCGATGATGTAACACAAACAGATAGATGCGGTACCCCTCACTGAGTTATTTGTCCTACTAGTACTGTCAGTCTCTCCTCCTAGTCCATTATACCTCCCACCAAACTTATCTTACCTGTGATTGATGATTGATGATTACGTTCGGCACAGCGATGGCTGCATGGTTTCCAGAGAGAATATAGAAGATGCCATGGTTGTGGTGGTAGTAGTAGAGTAGACACTGGCAGTAGCATTTGCTAAAAAAATAAAAAAGAGACAGTCACTTGCCTGAGAGCGACTGTGGGAGGAGTAGTAGAACGAAGTAAAATACAGTACAGAAGAAGACTGCCAAACAAACAATATTGCAGTTGCAACTGCTAAAGTCAAATTAAACATAATGGTGGCGGGGACAGCCTAGTACAAGAAGTTACAAACTGTAGTTGTGTCGAGTGAGTCACTTAACTTAACACAATTGTAATTCGTAACCTTTACTGCTGTGTGGTAGGAGTTTGATGATTAATCCAATCAATGACGGCAATTAATTATGATGTACTACTATTAGCCGGTGACGGCTTGCACATAGACTGAGCATGGGTGGGCAAGCAGAAGAAGCTCCTCGCCCTGCCTTGCAATTGAATTAGTGTTGCTTTCATCACATCTGCCCCAGCAAGCGTGTGATCAATTGGTGTACATTTTATGTAGTCACATCACACCTCAATATAAATCACAGCCCGGGGGAAGAGGGTTAGGGTTTGATGAATGGATGGGAAGGGGGTTTGGGGAAAGGTTTGAGAATGAAAAACAGTACGCATGGACAACAAAAGCAAAGCGCAATCTTGGCAGACGACCATGATCTTATCCAAAAAATCTATAAAGGGAGAAAAGGGAAATGCATGCATGATGATGAAGATAACTTGATGGTTAATGAGTAGTACTTAATAACTCCTACTAGACAATTAGACAGTACAGGGCAGCAGTATATTCTATGCAATTTGCCTTGCCTGTAATATGCCCTCAGAGACCCAAATTCCATGTTGTACTGGGCTTACTTGTAAAGATAGCAAAGACAATTAAAAAACAGTTGTAGGGATCAATTAGCAAACAAACAACACACAACACACAGTCCTAATGATTGAAGAGAAAAAAGGATTCAAATTAATTAAAAGATGAATGATGAATGATACTAAAGTTACTGTATTATCATGCTCAAATTGTGGAGTTGAATCTCGTCCTTCCTCTTGGTCCTATCTTCCATGGACGCTCCGCACATCAATCTTTGGTGGCCTTCCTGATGCCGATTGGTAAGGTAAATGTGAGTTGTGTCTCCCAGTATAGCAAGCACAGGGTAAAGGCCGGCCTGTAACGTCTAGATGGAAAAACAAAAGGGGTATTGAAAAATCAATGAATAAAAAAAAACATCAATTACGGTGGAATCCAAGAAGAGAAGAGAGAACACTTTCAGAGTGAGGCGGCTTGGATATATCGTGTAGATTCTGTTTACAGCATTAAGCTACAACAACAACAGGACAGAACAGGCCCACCACAGCACCAGCCCGTGACCCAACCTCCATTTACCTTAATTTTTGACATAGCCAGACAAAAGGCATACACAGCAACTTAGCATTTTCCTAATTAAGTGACAAAATCAATGCGCCGCTGTCAGTCATCACTACACTCGACTACACCACTACATGGACATGTAGGTCTGCTGTGTTTACTTTCTTGTTGAATTGTTGTGTTTATGTTTACCTTATGCCACTTCATGAAATGCAGTTATTCCTTGAATCATCTCCGATCCAACTGAATGACTGCGTGCAAAGATAGTATGGTCATCATCATGGTGTGGTACGTGTTGTCCAACTACAACTCAGTCTGTAGTGACTCCGATTAAGTCCATATTCCATATTAAAAAATTGCAACAGATATTGGCCTGCACCTGCAGTAGTAGGAGTACAATTTGGTTATTAAACAACAAGAAGGGAAACATTGACTGTCACTGACTTGAGTCACTTTGTAGATTAACTAGTAGAGTAGAGTTCGACTTCATGCACAACATCAACAACAAACAACAGCAATCGCTCAGAGTCTGCAAGCATCCAATGCATTCCATCATTACCTGTCTTGCTCTTCTCTTTGGCTGTCAGATCATCAGATGCCTAGTTCTGACAGTTGTTTTTTTTTTTACGGGGCAGTGGCCTCATCATTACTCCAGTCCACATTCATTTTGAGTGTTAGTCGCTGTTTCGGTTTTCGTCTTATTCATCTGTGGCACTTTGTCACAGTTTAAGTTGCTTCCCATGGTCAGCACTGTGATGATGGGCCGCGGCCTGGGTAGCGCTCATTGCTGGTCATTTGAGTTTGCACAAATGTCAGCAAGTTTCTTCGAAGAGTCTCTTGTCTTTCTCTGCCAAGTACCTTCTGTCCTGACAGTGAGGACCTTTGGATGCCTGCTGAGGCTGTAGCCTTCGGACACTGATGAGTTTCGGCTCGAAAACAAAACGGAGGATAGCTATAGTCACGTTTCACTTCTTATGGAGGCGGGTCTGGTAAAGGCAACATTTCTTGTACTAATGTCTGGCTTGATGGAAATGTACTTGTGCGAGACAGGAAGATGAAGCAGGACTCTGAAGAGTGGACAGTTAAATGCACAGACGTGCAACTCCAATAGGGAAATAAAAAGAGAAGACGGTGGTGATGGATTTGTTGTGATTTGATTTGAACCAGAAAGACAGATACACAGACACATAAAGGAAGGAAGAAAGTAACAATTTGAAAGCCTAGTTGTCAGGGAAGAGGAGCTCGTCCTCAAACTCTGGTGGTTCGGACAGAAGTAGGTCCTGTAACGCACTATTTACGTCATCCAAGTCGCTCTCCTCTTCCTGCTGTGATTCACGTATTTTGTAATCCGGTGGTATAAAGTGCTGATTCATTTTGATCATGGTTAACCTCTCCACGCTTTGGGCCGAGAGACTGGTCCTTTTCGAAGTTACAATGGCACCAGCAGCACTGAAAACACGCTCAGAAGAGACACTTGCGACAGGGGAAGCCAGATACTTTATCGCTAGCCTGCTGAGTACTGTCCATTGGCTTGTTTTCCCATACCAATACACCAATGGGTTTCGATCCATGAAGACCTCTGTTGGGTCATCCAGATAGGCCTGGACCGTCCGCTCAATGTTCAGGGGTGCTCCGATGTGCTCGGCCTGTTTTGCCTTTGCATCAGCACTGGACTTACCATACCCCTGCCGTAGAAACCAATCAGTTGCACATTGTGCTGTGGATTATCCTGTTCTTGATGTTATTGTTGGTGTAGGTGACTGCTGGGAGGCAAATGCACTGCCCTCAGGCTCCGAAGTAGAACTTGACTCTGGATGCCCTGTAGTACTGGTTAAGGCCTGGGGTGGGGGGCCTGTAATTAACAGCCGTTCGCTTTCGAAAATAGTGGCTTCCTTAGCTATCAAAGTTTTGTAGTTGTCAACATCCATTTCCGAAAAAGGAATTACTGGCTTGCTGTTCAGAAATACTTTGTACCGTGGATCCAAAATTGTGGCACTAATGTAATGTGGTTGTGACAAAATTTTATTTTTAATCCTTGTATTTTCCGATAAGCGAGCGGCTAAGGTCTCCGCCAAATGATATGCGTCTTGTTTGTCATCCACACCTGCGTA
Organism: Calotriton arnoldi; assembly: GCA_963921515.1. NCBI lineage: Eukaryota > Metazoa > Chordata > Amphibia > Caudata > Salamandridae > Calotriton > Calotriton arnoldi. The sequence goes on from CAWUFW010020517.1 coordinate 108,880, forward strand.
CGTTTCAGACACCTCCTTCAGCTGTTGCTCTAGCATGTGCAACAATGGGATAGCTTGGCCCATAGTACAGTCCTCCCTGCTGACTTCACGTGTGAAGATCTCAAAAGGAAGTAGCATCTCAGTCAGGCATTTAATGAGGTCCCATTGACCCATCTCAACGGTCATGCCTCTGACAGTAGGTTCCCCTAATCTTTGCAAGACATAAGCATTGAGTGGTATGTACAGTTCAAACAGACGATCAAGCATGTAATAAGTTGAGTTCCAACGTGTTGGCACCTCCTGGATGAGCGCTTTGACTGGCATTTTATGCTCACGTTGAATGACCCTCAGCTGCTTCCGGGCTTTAAAAGAATGGCTGAAATGTGTGCATATTCTTCTGCAGGTGACCAGTAAGTTGCTGACTTTGGATTCATTTTTCAAAAAGTCTTGAACAACAATGTTAATGCAGTGTGCCAAACACGGGACCCTGAAATAGCCACCATTGCGCATGGCCAAAACTACATTACTGCCGTTGTCCGTGGCAACAAAACCAATCGTAAGCCCTCTTGGGCGCAGCCACTCAAAGACCTTGGTGTTAAACTCTTCCAAAATGTTTGCAGCAGTATGAGATTTCTCCATGGCAAACATGGCTACAGTTGCATGTTTGCGAGTGGCATGAAAAATCTCTGCAGTATCAACACCAGCAGATATCTGTTCTCTAACCCCCGCAAAACAGATCCAGTGTGCAGTGATGCACATGTAATCTGTGGCTTGGCAACTGGTCCACATGTCTGTAGTCAGGTGGATACTGTGAACAGCACTCTGCTTCAAGGCCTTTCCTAGCAATTCCAGCACGTCGTGATGTAGTGCTGGAACTGCAACTCTGGCAAAATAGTAGCGGCTGGGAACATGCCATTTTGGGCAGATGGTTGACACAAATTCCAGAAAACCCACCCCTTCAACAAAAGAAAAAGGGAGAAGGTCCAGTGCTAACATTTTAGCCAGCTTCGCATTGTACAAACGTGCTATTGGGTGGTTGCGTTCGTACTGCCCCTCACCCCAAAACATGCTGATAATGGTAGGCTGCATGGTTTTCCTTTCTCTTAGGCTCAACAACGCACTTTTTGGTAGTGCGGACCTGGTACTTCTTGGTGTCTCCGGCTGACTCTTACTCTTGTGCCACTGAGATGTTGCTGAAGATGTGTGCGACGTTAAGACTGCACTGCTGGGGTCAGGGACACCTTGTGTACCACTACCAGAGAGAATGTCTCCCTGTCCTTCCTCTTCCACCGTGATCGGATCTTCTTCTTCTACTCCTTTATCCCCACCAACACCAATGGTTGCAGTTTTTTTTCTGCCGCGAAGGTGGTCCTCCCAGCTGATCAAGTGGTGTTTTTTCAGATGGGTCATTTGGCCTCCGGTACCATAGTTTGTACCAAGCTTACCACGACTAACAGAGCTATTACAAATGGAGCATATAGCAATGTTCTCCTCCTTTTCGCTAACCGTAAAGAAGTCCCAAACTGGGGAGCTTAACTTTGGCCTCCTGCTGGAGGTGCCACTTCCAATGCCGGATGAACTGGAGGGTGTGTGTTGAATTTGACTCTGTGCTGCTGTACCACTACCTACTCCTACTGAGGTGGTGGTTGTGCTGGATGTAGGTCGCTGCCGGGCCTTTGCTAATGCAAATATGGAAGCTGTAGGTCGTGTTGGTGTTACCTGTGGAGGTATGCGTGCTACATCCCTCGCAGCGATTTTGGATAGGGTAATAATGTTGGTCTCCATCTCCTCGGGGCCGGGAGTGATGTTCGTGATGACTGGCTCGTCATCATCATCATCTTGCTGTTCTACATCGACCTCCATAAGTGTAAGGCTTTCCGGAACCTTCCTTTTCCCTAGCTTGGTCTTGGAACGTGGCTCCCTCTCAGACTCAGTTTGTGGCTTCCAAGTGGCATCTAGATCATCAGAAGGGGGCTTGGCGAAGCACTTGATGGACTACCCCTCCTTTTCCTTGCTGGGGATTTGGAAGACAATGGATCTTCTGAATGAGTGGCTTCTTCTTCTACCTCTGCATGAGGCTCAATTTCCTGAACTGCCCCTACTTCAGGAGGAACAACAACTACTATTGCGGGCGGTGGTTGTGGCTGTTGTTGTTGACCACTTATCTGCTGTGTTTCCTCCTGCGTTGATTGGGTACTACTTTGAGATAGCGATAAGTTTATCTCAGGCTCAGCATCACTGCTTTCCACCATTAGGCTGGCTACCTCTTCCACACTCATGTGCTTGGGCCTGGGTTGGTGGGTTGGGTCCACTGATGCGGAGGTGCTGCCCCCAGCTTGTCCCCCGGACACCGCTGCTGCAGGCGCAATTTTTTTTTTCCCAAAAAAGGTATTGGCCGGCACACCAGACTTAAGTGTCACTTCCTTCTTCTGTTCCTTCTTCTTCTCAATAGCAACTTTCTTGGTACTGGAGGACCTGGTACCTGCTTTCTTTGGGCCCATCTTCTTCAGATGTCAGCAGCACTCAGTTGCAGAGATGTCTGGTCAGGTCACACGTCACGTTGTGTTGTGTGTACAGCAGCAGGATGTCTGTCTGGCAGTGCAATGGGCAATGATGAGAGACACACCTCCTCCTCAGTCTTTGTGCACCTAAAAGCAAAAAAGCCAGAACATCAGTCAAACATAGCACAAATCAAACAAATAGAATATAGAGCTTAGTGTGTGGTGGCCTCAATTATTAAATTTCAGAAACTCTGTGAACAACAACACACAGTCTAGCCATTTATGAGACGTTGACAACAAGGCCAGGGCTTTCCTGGCTACTGTGTAGTGCTAGTGTACACTCTGGAAGAATAAGAATAGTAAAGAACAAAAACTAAAATGTAGTGGAGCATGTTTGGCCTAAATTTGTGCATCACGTGGGATGTATTATATAGCAGCATCAGGGAGCTGCAGCTGGCAATGGGGATGGATTTGGAAGCAGTAAAACAAGAGGAACAATGGAAAGACACGCAGGCCTATGTGGCAAAAACAGCACACTACTAACTACCACAACAAAATGGCCCCCAGCAACATGGGGACTCACAGGCACAAGGCACGGCAAACAATGAACTCAAGCAGGCCTATATATGGGCAGACAAAGGATGCCTTATAAAACACACACAGCTTTAATGCAAAAACTAAAATCCACATGGCTAAAAACACTTTTGAAAGTTAGACAACCACTACAACAACACAATTATAATTACACAGTACACACGCAAAAAAGGCATTTATTTAACACACCCAAAAAGTGAAATAGTCAGACCCTCCAAAAAAAACCACATTTCGCAATTCAATTCAATGCCATCCATGGCCTAAATGATGTCAAAATTCCACAGACTACACAGAAACAGTTTTATGCACCCATGGTGACTACCTCTGGGCCTACTGGCAGACTGGGCCGCAAGCTTGGAGGCCTATGGCAAAAGCACAGTGGCTGGTCCCACAAAATGGCCGCCACCACATGGCCAGGCCACCGAACAACTTCCTTCCTCGTTAAAAAAATTGTAAAACAAAAAAAAAGTGACTCCTTGCTCACCAAACTACATCTAAATGACAACCTGAGGAGTTTTTTGTGCAAAATGAACTAAATCAACATTTTCGAGAAGGTTTTATGATGCTCGAGAGATATTCTTCGCCAGATTGTAAATTCTGCGTGTTCGGCATCGCGATCGTCACAAAAAGTCGTTATCGCGCGCGCGAAAACGTATATTGAGCGCGCGAAGAAGATAAAAAGTGTAAGTCCGCGTTGTCGCGCAGTGCGGAGTTGCCCAAAGTCCGCGAGCTGAATGCCCAGGGTTACCTACTGGCTGAAAAGGCCTATTTATTTAACAAACACCCAAAAAATGAAATACCACCCCAAAACCCACATTTTGCAAATCAATCCAATGCCATCCATGGCCTAAATTATGTTACAATTCAACAGACAACACAGAAACAGTTTTTATGCACCCATGAGGATGACTACCTCCGGGCCTACTGGCACACTAGGCCGCAAGCTTGGAGGCCTATGGCAAAAGCACAGTGGCTGTTCCCACAAAATGGCCGCCAACACATGGCCAGGCCACCCAGAACAACAAGAAAAGGAACACAAGACAGACAATGCAGGCCTATGGCAAAAGCACAATGCCTGGCTTTACAAAATGGCCGCCACCCACATGGCCAGGCCACCCAAAATAACAAAAAAGTGAAGACAAAGGACAGGACCAGGCAGTTGGAGACTCTGGGCAACTTCCTTCCTCTTGAAAAAAATTGTAAAACAAAAAAAAAGTGACTCCTTGCTCACCAAACTACATCTAAATGACAACCTGAGGAGTTTTTTGTGCAAAATGAACTAAATCAACATTTTCAAGAAGGTTTTATGATGCTCGAGAGATATTCTTCGCCAGATTGTAAATTCTGCGTGTTCGGCATCGCGATCGTCACAAAAAGTCATTATCGCGCGCGCCAAAACGTACATTGAGCGCGCGAAGAAGATAAAAAGTGTAAGTCCACGTTGTCGCGCAGTGCGGAGTTGCCCAAAGTCCGCGAGCTGAACGCCCAGGGTTACCTACCGGCTGAAAAGGCCTATTTATTTAACAAACACCCAAAAAATGAAATACCACCCCAAAACCCACATTTTGCAAATCAATCCAATGCCATCCATGGCCTAAATTATGTTACAATTCAACAGACAACACAGAAACAGTTTTTATGCACCCATGAGGATGACTACCTCTGGGCCTACTGGCAGACTAGGCCGCAAGCTTGGAGGCCTATGGCAAAAGCACAGTGGCTGGTCCCACAAAATGGCCGCCACCACATGGCCAGGCCACCCACAAGTTCACAACAAGCATAAGCCAAGGGGAACAAAGAAAAGACATGCAGGCCTATATGGAAAAAGCAGCACACTACTAAACTACCACCACAAAATGGCCCCAAGCCACGTGGTCACTCACAGTCACAACAGGCCATGGAAAACAATGAACTCAAGCAGGCCTATAATAATATTACCAGACAAAGGAGGCCTGCAGTGCTAAACAACACAGCTTTAATACAAAAATGCAAAAACGAAAATCCACAGGGCTACGAAAGGTTGAAAAGTTACACAACAAGCACACACACACATCCAACAAAGGTATATATATTACACCCAAAAAGTGAAATACACCCCAAAAACCACTTTTACCAATTCAATCCAATGCCATCCATGCATGCCCTACATGATGTTTAAATTCAACAGACACCACAGAAACATGCACCCATGGGTACCTCTGGCTCTAGTCCGGGCCTACTGGCTGAAATTCCAATCAAAGAAAAACAACTAGGCCCCTGCCGAAACTACAGGCCACAACAATACATTTTAAAAACTATGGAAATCCCCCAAAAAATGTAGGTACAAACAAGCCCCAATCAAACAAACAAGTACACCAATTCTCCAACTTACTTGTAAAATCTCAAATCCAAGAGTCCTCAAATCCAATCCAATGATATGATGCAGCAGACAGACACAAAAAGTGATCCTTCCAGCTCCAAATCCAAATGAAAGTGAACAGCACATGGACAAAGCACTGGGAGGAGCCTGCTGGACAGGAACAGGAAGTTTGAGAATCAGGGGCACTTCCTTCCTCTTGGAAAAAAAGAAAAAGGACTCCTTGCTCACCAAACTACATCTAAATGACAACCTGAGGAGTTTTTTGTGCAAAATGAACTAATTCATCATTTTCGAGAAGGTTTTATGATGCTCGAGAGATATTCTTCGCCAGATTGTAGTTTCTTCGTGTTCGGGATCGCGATCTTACCAACACTGCCGCCGGAAGTCAGATCGCGCGTCCGAATGACGTGTTCGCGTTCGCACACTCTCGCGGGATCGTGCGGCCGGATTCCAAATCTCGTGGCGCCCGCGAACGGATAGGAAGTCGCGTCGGCGAACGCAGAATCACGGTAGGTCGTTACCGCGCGCGCGAGAACGTATATTGAGCGCGCGAAGAAGAAAAACAGCTACGCTACGCCGCAAATTACGTAGTGCACGGTAACTTCGCGTTCTACGCGAATCGCGAAGTTACCGAAACTTCGCAAACTCCGCGAGCGTAGCGTAGTTCACCGCCCAGGGTTAATATTCTCAAGAACGTGCGATAAACATCGCCAAAATAGGCTAACGCAATTTTTCATATCGCCGTCTATCGCGGGAAAATAACTCCGTGTCAACGTCGTATTCTCAACACGGCGGTAACATGCAATAGTTTCCCGATAACGCCTCAAATGTCCGCGATACAACTACCGCGACGGCGATAAAAAAGGAAACCCGAACGTGAAAAAAGTTGCGATGGGCCCAACCGCGATAGAAAAATCGGCGACAAGCAGCGCCAGGCTTGCAATTCCCACGTCAGGTGGAAAAAATCACCATAAAAACTGCAAAAAAATAAATAAATGCAAAGCACAATGGAGGTAGCCGGAGCAAGTACAGAGGACAACCCGAACCCCACAAGCCCCACGGAGGACCAGCCTGGGACCTCGGGGTCAGGGAAGGAGAAGAAGAAGAGGAAGACGCGGTTCAGTCCGCAGGAAAACAGGATCCTGATTACGGAGGTGATAGAACACCATCAACAACTGTTCGTCACTTCCACTGTGTCATTGGCAACAAAAAATGGAATATGGCAGTCCATCGTGGACAAGGTGAATGCAGTCGGAGTGCTGAGGAGGACAATGGACGAGGTCAAGAGGCGCTGGAATGATGTGAAGCGCAAAACCAAGCTGAAACTCGCAAACAACCGCAAAGCAGCAATGCAGACTGGGGGTGGGAGTCCTGCGCCACAGGAGGAGCTGGATGAGATGGAGGAAATGGTGTCCACAGTCATCAGTGTGGAGACGGTGGCAGGAGTCGGGGGACCGGACACTGCTCAACATGACCTGACACAACAGCAACAGGGTGAGTAACCACCAGGGACTGGGGGACGGGGGAGATGGGCACAATGGCACACATGCACAATGAAGTATAGCACACTGCACAACCACAATGACTCTGGATCATGTCCATGATCTCCTTGTCATACTGCAGCACACATTGAAACAGCAAGTAGTCCCCCGTCCACAATGTGCCCAGAGGGGGCCCTCCCCACACATCACCAATCTCACAACAAACCCATGCACATGTGCTGAACCCAGCAAAGCTGCGGATCCGTGATCCCCACTGACAATGCAAGTGACACTGCATGACGATGAGCATGTCTGCAGGTCACTCATGATGACATGTTGCATGCCACGACACCGAGGTGGCTGAGTGTGGTCCACATCCGGAAAGGAGCAGGTCACACACTGACACATCCACGTGCACAAACAACCCCTGACGGCAACAAGACATCTGCGGACAAACCATGCCCAAGAGTCCCTCCTCCCACCAACAGCCCAATTTACCCAAGTATGCAACATCTCAGCACTGCATAAGCACAGAAGTCAAAGGCACACCGCCTGAAAGGGAGAAGGCCAAGCAAGGTCTGAGCTGCAGGGGCGACTCTCCCACAATGCAGCACACACACAAGAATCTGAGCACATCAACATTGACAACAATGTGGTACAAACTGCAACACTTTCACAACAGAACAGAGGACACAACTGCTGCCGCTTGTGTGTAGAAACTGGCCAATCACATTTGGCATAGCAGGAAACTGTGACCTGATAATGGACAAGTACAACCCCACATCCATGATGGTGCACAAATGTCCACTGTCCCGCTTCAAATAGGCAGCTCCTCCTAAACAGTTACAATGTACATTGTCATGCAGTCAGTTTGGAAACTTGGCCAATGCGTGAACATACATGGAACACACTGTTAAACTGCATCTCCCCTTTACATTGCAGAGGGAGAATCATCACCTCCTGCAGAGCAGACCGAACACCTCCTCACTGATGACGAGGAGGACCTCTCCACCTTCGACACCGACGCCCTCCAAGAGCTCATGGACAGCTTCCGCACCCCACCCCCGGGAGCAGGGCAGCCCAGCTGCATCGAGGAGACCCCACACCCTGCACAGACCACACAGCAGGAAGCACCCACCACCCCGGCTGTCTCCCAGGATCCCCACGACCAACACATGGCATTTCAATGCCGTGTGTTGGAGGGCCAGAAGGAGATGGCTGAGCAGGTGCAGGTGGGGTTCGAACTCATGGCAGCCAAACTAGATGCCATCCATGGGTGTCTACGTCCCATCAGGGACCACTTACAGTCCCTAACGGACACCCACAGTCCGCTCCATGGTCTCCAACGAGCCATGGCTGACATCGCTGGAGTCATGACTCGGAGACAAGAACACCTGTCTAGTCAGAGTGGCTCCAGCGATCTCAGCCGGGAGTTGGGACACATGCGGAGGCTCATGGACGACATGGTGCGGATGGAGACGGAATGGACGGCTACCACGGCTGCACATCAGCGAGATGTAGCTGGGATCTTCCATGCCCTGCAGATCCTCATCATGGCATTGCTGCCACAAGGTCTGGCGCAGATGAATGCTGCTGCTCCTACACCATCCACATCTCAGCCCCCTGATGTGTCAGTGCCCCACAGTGCGGCAGACATTCCACCTCCGGCACCTGATGAGTCAGTGCCACACAGTGCTGCAGCCGAAACACCACCACCCACAGGTGAGAAACATCACACATCAGAGGACGATGATGTGGATGAGACTGCCGTTGTGGTAATGAGGAAGCAGTAGCATTCATCTCCGCCATATGGCCTGTTTCAGCTTGGTTCGGCCCTTTGCATCATCACCTTCCACTGTCCCCTGATACACTCTGCGACACTCACCTTGGACCTCGACATGGACTGCCATATTCTGTTGGGTTACCAATGACACAGCAATCAGACTGCGGACTGAACTCTTCCTCTTCCGATGAATTTGTCCTTCCCTAATGGACTCTGGCTGGCCCTCCACGGGGCAACAATGTCAAGTGGGGTGTGCATGGCCTTGTACTGCTCCAGCTGCAACACTCCACTGAATGTGAATAAAACATTCAAATTCACACAGATGTGTCATGTCTATGATCCTTCAAGTATGACAGTATGGATGAATGTAGGGTCACTGATTCCCCCTCACGTCCATTTTGCGCATGTTGTAGGGCTTGGGTCACAGGGTGCAACATTGCCGATTTCGGTCCGGGTGGCGCAGACACTACAACGGAGACACACGCATTGGTTACTTCCTTGTCCAGGCCAGAACTGAACCACGCCCAGAGCCCCGGGCTCATTGTTCACACCCCTACGCTGGACTGGCATACGCCAGCCCACTCCGCTTACGCTTACAGGGGGTGACGACACAGCTACATGTCCCAGGTCTTCCCTGCAGTGATCTGCTGGTCACTGGTCTAGTTGTCAGCATGCCACAGCCAGTCCCTGAGGGCTGGTTTACACCCACACCACACCCATCCAGCACAGGCATCACGGGATATGTGACCCTGCCAATAAAAGGGGCCCACCACAGCACATCCCCCACTGCTGGAGGTGACATGATGGCGTCCGCATCCACGGGACTCAATCATAAAGGGTCCGTGACTTGCGTTGCACAGAGTTAGTGGCACCCGATGGCCTGCGTCTGGCACGGGCCTACCGCCACGTGGCGATGACTTGCGTTGCACTGAGTTAGTGGCACCCGATGGCCTGTGACCGGCACGGGCCTACCGCCACGTGGCGATGACTTGTGTTGCACTGAGTTAGTGGCACCCGATGGCCTGCGTCCGGCACGGGCCTACCGCCATATGGCGATGACTTGCGGTGCACAGAGGGCCCGATTCACAGAACTAACTTAAGACAAAATCCAGAAGACACTTACTCGATGAGTAAGTGTCTTCTGTGAATACCAAAATGAGTAAGTGCCTTCTGTGAATACCAAAATGAGTAAGTGCCTTCTGTGAATACCAAAATGGTAGTAAGTTTAGGATTTTGTCTTAAGTTAGTTCTGTGAATCGGGCCCACAGTTAGGCCCACCTGAAGAGCTGAGCGGGTGTGCAGCCTGCGATGATGCATTGGCCTCGATACGGCGTCCAGCAAATCAAGACTCGATTTGAATTGTGAGCCCTGCTGGACCGCAGTGTATGCGCAGGCAGCAGTCAGCACACACGTCACTCCGCGGTGCGGTGCCGCAGGGTGCGATGGGGGCCTGTGGCACGGAATCCAGCGATCGGCTGAGGAGGTTGCACCGGCACGTGGAGGGCCCTCTTGGAGACACGCCAGTGGCGGCAGGTGAGCATTGAGGCCTGGGTGCGCAGGGGCGGGCAGTCATCGCTGGGCGGCAGACCGGTCTGGGGACCAGGGCTGGGGTGCAGCAGGCGCACAGGATCACGCAGGCACCACCGGTCACGGCGGCGGCCTCGTGGCTGGGTGGGGGGTGCCGCCCTGGCAGACACGACCCTGCATGCGCTGACGAGATGTGCGCGGGTTGGCTTGGGGCGTAGTCAGCTTGTCTCCAGTGTGAGTACGGCCATTGAATGTGGTCGGGCACGTGTGTGTAGGCCTATGGTCACGATATGGCGGACACAGAGACACACGCAGTAGTTACTGTGGTGGCCATCCCGGAACTGGACCACGCCCAGAGCCCCGGGCTATTCATTCGCGACATACGCCGGCCAAGGCCACTCTGCTCAGGCTTACAGGGGGGGGACCACATGGCTACATGTCCAAGGTCTTCCACACTGCCTGGGGTAACCTCTTTGCGTACATTGTCCACTACAGTGCAAACACCAGCAGTAGATGTCCACATGGACATGTCTGTGCTCTGCATACTGCAGTCTGTCCAGCACATCTCCACCACACTTGGCATTGTGTCCTTTCTTATTGCTGGGTCACTTGCCTCCTTCACACATTCTTGGTTCCCACCTCTCCCCACTTTCTGCAATTGTGTGGCAGAGGGGCTCTGCCTTTGTGGATGGTTTGTCTACATGTCTGGCCCCTGTTACCACGGTTACTTGTGTTGTCGTGTCCGGTAGTTGGGCATGTTGGTTGGCATGTTGTATGTGATTTTGTTACGTGTGCTCTCCCACAGTTGTGAGTTGTGTGATTGTGGAGTTGAGGTGTGTGGTGTGTTCAGTTAGTACTTACCAATGAGCAGTGCATTGCCATAGGTGCCATCCTGGAAGCGCTGGTTGATGATGGACTGTTGGAAGATGTATGTATCATGCACACTGCCTGTGAAGTTGGCGACGACATTGGTGAACTGTCCCCGGTGGTCCACTATTGCCTGCGCATTGATGGAATGCGTGTGCTTTCTGCAGCGGTAATTGTGTGCAGGGTCGGCAGGGGGCACAAGTGGTACATGTGTACAGTCAATTGCCCCCGACACGTGTGGTAAGGCAGTTATGGCATAATTCCCTTGCATGGTCTCCAGCTGTTCATGCACAGCGTGGGGGAAGTGAAGGTGCAGGGGTATCAAGATGATACAAACTGTGATGTTTACAGGTATGATGAATCCTGCATAATGAGACCGTAACAGATGTTTGTGTGGTCGTAACCTTCCTTTTCTTTCCTGCGGAGGTTACGAGCACACGGACTTCTGTTACAGTATATTTGGACTGGATTCATCATACCTGTATGCATTCCGGTTTGTCCAAGTGCAATACACTGTACCAGATTACGTTTGTGACTATGAGGACGCTTGACCATTGTCACCATTTCTCCAACAGGTTTCTGACTACTGATTTCGGGATATGGAATGGTATTGGAGAGTTGCCGCAGCATTTGCAGTTTATTGGATCCACACGTTGCCCTGGTGAAGTTCCCCGTTGGGAATGGAACGCGTTGGCTGAGCTTTTCATCTTGTTGTTTATGTATTTGTAATAAAGTTCTGTTTTTCCACTACCGTTGACTACTGGACTTCATGACCTGGGGGAGGGTCCGGGGGTGGTTGCGGTGGGTGTTGTGGCCCTCTTGGGTCTCCAGGCTGCATGATCATTGTCTCCATGGCATCTGTTGGTCTTCAGATGTGGCTCTAGGCTGGGCTCCCTTTCATACTGCAGGTTGTCGTCCTGCTTAACACCAGTAAAAGGCAGGTGTTGAATCCCTGCTGCTAACGCGCCTTATCGCCTGTTTTCGGATCGCATCGCTGATCTGGCTGGTCGTTGAGAATATCGCGAAGTGGTGTTTTCGTGTGTTTTTGCACTCGAACGCCTACTCTGCATATCATTAGCGTTAGTTGTCGCTCTCATCCGTGGCGATGTGTTTTGCGGCAGCTATCGCAGGAAAACTGGCGATGTCGGCAGTTTGCACCAGCTTGTGAATAGGGCGATAAGTCTATCGCCACTTTTGCAGCGCTAAAGTGCCAATAAAACGGCGATGGCTCCTTGAGAATATGCCCCGATGTCTTTAACATGGTTTGTTGATCTTGAACCTTTGACTAAGCCAATAGACTTACTTGACATGTTTGCATGACCCTGTAGGGTGGTCAAATGTGATTATGCAATCTCACCTATGGTATTTTCCAACTGTCCAATATATATATTTGTTAATTAGTGCATAGTAGTTAGTAGTGTGTGTAATAAATGTACTTTTCCTTTTTCTAAAGGAAATGCACTGACTGGACAATCATTTATTGAGTGTTATTATTGCGTACCAGTGAATGATGATTACTAGCCCACACCATCACCCCTGAGTAGGCCTTGGACTGCTCTGCTTCACTACCCTGAGAGAATCAAGTGCACAATGAGGTGCTTGATTCCCTGTAAGGAAAAATTGTGTACCTATTGCTTGAGCAAGCCACACAACTAATAACCCAATTTCCTACAGTTGGTTTAAGTTTTTTCCATGCCTTAATTAAAAAGGCAATAAACATGTAGAAAACAAAATCTGTGTTAGTACATATTTACAGGACTGTGGATAACATATCTATTTCTAACATAACCTTTTGTCTGTTCAAAGCAGATCAATTTCAGCAAACTTAAAATGGAGGCACTGGAATTTTTCAGGAAACTATGATTAGAGGCCTATTTTAACAGCACTGAATATAATAGAAATGAAGACAATACCATGCACTTGGAAAAATACAGCGTTAACTCACGTCTAGATGCTATTGCACCACAACCAATAACGTTTGAAAAAACAATCATATTTTGAACTGACCCTATGAAAAAGAGAACGAAATGTCAGAAAACCAATGTCTCAAAAGATCCGACTTTTGCACCTGTACAGCTGAAGGACAATGGCACAAATTATTCTAGCACTTCCCTCCTCACACGGGCAGTGACGGCTCGCCGAGGGAGAGCTGTGGGGTGGTGGGGTGGGGCGGGGCGGGGGAGGGGCAGGGTGGGGGGGTAGTGGAGTCGACATACGACGGACAGGAGTAAGGTAAGTAATGAAATAAATAAAACAATTTACCTTGCGCGCGCTACATCACCAACTGGGCGATGCAGCGCACGCAAGGTAAATTGTTTTATTTATTTCATTACTTACCTTACTCCTGTCCATCGTATGTCGGACTCCACTACCCCCCCACCCTGCCCCTCTCCCGCCCTGCCCTACCGCCCCGCAGCACTCCCTCTTCGAGCCGCCACTGCACACGGGGCCTGATTCACAAAGGTAAACCTACACATTTGTGTAAGTTTACGATTGTATGGTATTCACAAAGGGATTTACAGGTGGTATCTTTGCGAGTGCGCAGTCTGCGCACATAAAAAGATAGGACTATCTTTTTAGGTGTTGAGACCTGCACTCGTAAAGAAACTACTTGTAAATCCCTTTGTAAATACCAAAAAATCTTAAAGTTACACAAAAGCATAAGCTTACCTTTGTGAATCAGGCCCTGAGTAACCAAAACAGCAAAAACAACTACAAAAAAGATACACCCAAAATGGCGATCTCCATGGGAATTGAAGACACTGTGGCTATAGATGGCGTGCTGAACCGATGCAGCTTGATAATATGTTACAATGACAACCATCAAATATAAAGATGCATAGCTCCAAGGAAAGATGAGCTGGAAGAGACACATCCAAGATTAGGTAGGAAAGGTTGCTTGCTAGGACAGCTAAAGCTTCAGAGCTCAGACACGCTGTGCTATGCAGGTTGTGATAACGATCAGTGATAGCAAAGGTACAGCATATAAAAGTGAGACAAAATTTGAGCAGATTTCCGAAATTTATTGAGTGATGTATTTTGATGGTTTATAGGTGGACAAGGCAACTGGAAGAAGACTACATGCGTGCTGTGCAAGGGTCACTGTGAGCATCAGATAGAGCACAAATTAAAAAGCATTTCTATCATATATCCTGCTCTCCCCACGCATACAATTACTAAAGTTAAAAAGTTAATTATTAAATATATTTTGGCACGTCTATTTCGAGCCATACATTACCCCAGCCAGAGAAAAATTGTTCATTTTGCACAAAACAATGGTTCATTAAGTTAATGAATCACAATCGAGGGAGAAGTAGGCTTAGCAAATCAAAAGACCAAACAATCATTAATACTTCACCAGGACAAGCAAAAACAGACAGATATATAATGGTATGTTGCAATTAATTTATTCATCGCATATTCTTAGACAATCTACAGCATTTTCTTTTGTATAATAAAGATCCAGTGCTCACATTTGAGGGAAGAGACGTGCAGTGATAAGTGAGTAATACGAAAATTGCATCACATAAAAAGAAAACCACATATGACTCCTTTAGTTAATTTTATACAATGGAATAAGAGCTGATATAAGTCTACTGTCGACGGCGTTTCGACCTCTAGCAATGTGAGGTCATCATCAGGGTGGGGTGTGTGAGCACCCAGTATCTAAAATTAAAGAAACATTGGAGTCAGACCTCTCGCTGAAGAGTGGGACCTGACTATATATATGCTGGTACATAAATGGGCTAGGAATTACCGAGTCCTGGCTGCTGACTAGGATTGTCCTGTATAGGTGGCAGCAATGGGAGTGCTAATCCTATTTCAAGGCTGGAGACTAAGGGACTGATTTAAATCTCGGCGGACGGATTACTCCATCGTACGTCATACTCATACGTCAGGGTACGCTGTATGTTGCGTTTATAGATCTTAGAGCTGCCTTTGACCTCATCCCCCGTTCTAATTTGTGGCAGGTCTTACTCAATATAGGTGTCCCCAGCGATCTTGTACATTTATCGAGTAAGTTACATGAGAATAATTATGCCCAGGTACGTTGGGGACCAAGTGGAGAATTGATTGAACACATCCCAATTGAGCAGGGAGTTGTGCAGGGTTGCATACTCGCCCCTACACTATTTTCTCTCTATCTAAATGATGTGGTCAAGGTTCTGGAAAATTGTGCTAATGACTCCCCAAGGCTGAATAATAAGAAGGTACCGATCTTATTATTTGCCGATGACTCATTACTTATTTCAAATTTCCCATGGGTCTTCAGTCCCTGGTAAACACATTTTTAGGTTTTTGTAATGAGAGGGGACTTGAGCTCAATGTTAACAAAACCAAATTTATGATAATGGGCAAGGGGGTTAAGAAGCGCAAGACAACTATTTTGGTGGGCAATGAGATCCTTGAGGGTTGATAGTTTTGATTATTTAGGAGTATGTTTTATGGACAGTTTCAAGTGGCTTGACCAGATTACGAAAAGTAAACTCCTAATCGAGCATAGGTCAAATGCCATTTTGAGGACACAAAAGAGAACGGTGTCTCACGTAGTATCCCCAGTTTTGGAGATTTATCTGCCAAGGCGCAAGGGGCTGCCCTTTACGGGGCTGAAGTTTGGGGCTATACTGGTGCTCAGCCCTTGGCACTGGTAGAAAATAGCTTTGCTAGGAAAGTATTATGCCTTCCCCATAGTAGGCCACTCATCCCATTGTATTTAGAACTGGGATTAAAAAGAGTAACTGATTTGATGGCCTTGAAAGTATTGGTTTATTGGGTCCGCCTCTGGTGTACAACAGAACTTGCTGACTATAGGGATTCCCTGAGTGAAGTTCTTAATCTGCCAGGTGCTAGATCGCTCCCATGGATTAAGCATGTGTTTTCATGGATGGTGAAGCTAGGCCTTCATAGATTTTGGGCTGATCCTACTAAATTACAGAAAAATGATAAAGATCTACTTAAAAAAACATATTGGGATTTTATTAACGAAGGTATTTTAAGCAGAAGCTCAGTAGGATCATTGACCAATAAATTCCTTGATTTTAAATGTATTCCATCATTAGAGGAATATCTGGATTTTATACCCTCCTCTTTTCCTAAAAGTCTTTTTATACGATTTCGTTTGGGGACACTTCTGGTAAAATCGTCTACCCACAAATGGAACATAGCACAGGCAACACTATCTTGTCCATTGTGTAATCAGGGTGTTGAAAATGAATCTCACTTATTATTCTTCTGCCCAGAGTATTCCTCCCCTCGTAGGAGGTGGATTATTCTGATTTGCCGAGAATTGGGGATCACATGTTACCAAATAGCCCTAAGGATCTTAAAGACTGATCTTTCTCCTAGAACTGTTGTAGCTGTTAGCAAATTCTTAGAGGCAGTTTGGTATAAACGTAATGTTTTTTTTTTTTTTTAAATCAAGCCTGTGTAATGATTACGAGCTCTATTTTATTATTTACTTGTAATAATGAATTGTCGTTTTATGTATTGATTTGATGCTATTTTTATTGGAGCCTAGTTCTATTGACTGATTTTGAAGCACTCGGCACTTTAGTATCTGGGTATGGCCTTGATGGGGGTAGACATTATAAACCGCTGCTATTACTGTATATATACATTTGTTTCTCTCATGTTTTATTCTTTTGCTTACTATATTCCTGATGAGGGTAGACACTTTATATTGTTGCAATTATTGTATATATTTATTTTGTTTTATCTGTGTTTTATTCTTAATGCTTAGATTTTAATAATTGCACATTTTGCACATTCTATATTGGAAGTGGCATTTAAAACGTTTTATATCTTGGCAGTGCTGGGGATGTTTACAGTTTACAGTTTTAACCCTGCCTGATAATGGTGCACATGGCAACAATGTGATTCATGTTTGAGTATTGATATTTTAAACCTTGATTGTTGTGTTGAATACTTTGATGGTTGCAATAACCGAATAAAGTAAATTACTACTACTCCATCACAACAATGACGGATATCCCATCCACCAAGATCTAAATCAGGCCCTAAATCAGTGTGAATTAAATACGAGGGTGGGGTTTTGATATGGGCATGAAGATTAAGTGCTCCGGAGACTGAAATAAAAAATAAACAAAATTATCAAAAAGAGAGGTAGTACATGAGTTGAACCAATTGTACATGAAAATTAAAATAAAATACTTGTTATATGGAATGTGATCTAAATTAGTGTAACCACGAGGTTCAATGAAAGGGAGTACCATTATTCTTAATGACCTCGAAAATGTATGATTAGAATGAATCAGGGAACGTCTCAGTATTAATAAGGAGAAGTCAGATTACTAATTACAGTAAATATATATATACAAATTAAATCAGAAGATGGACAGGACCGAAATCATATATAGATATAAATTAATACCATATCTGACAATATGACAAAAAAGGGTAGAAGGAGTGACATACAATATACATAATTATATATGAATCTTATTAATAGCAGGCATGTCATGATGAATCTAGGTGGACCATATGTGCTGTATGTCGATCATATTGAAGGGGTCACGCAGGTCTTTCAAAGTCTCACAGCATGGGCGTAGGAAGCGTGGGGACGCAGGGGATATATCCCCCCCAGATTTTGGAGTGGGGGAGGGGGACAAGGGTGGGCGGGACGAGGGGACGAAAGAATTTCCCCTCTCTCTTCTGTCTCTGGCAGGGCCATTGCTACGTCAAAGCGCGAGTGCTTTGACATGCTAATGGCCCTGCACTTGACTTGTGACCTTCCCTTTTCTTGTTCAAAAGCTCAAGGAATTTTTCACACCTGGTTCTCGCCGCCACCGCTGCATGCAGTCAACTTACAGGACAAAGGAAGAGAGGTAGTTTGTTAATTACTGACTGCATCCCGCCCCTCCTCAGCTGCGACCCTACCTCATTTGACTGTTTCACACTGCGCAATTCAGCCACTTAAAGCCTAATGTTTTGTTAAAATGTTTATTTTGAGCAGTTGAACATCGTCCTGGAACATGAGAACAATTAGCATCAGACATAGTCTAAGCACACATCTTACATTATGTTGTGTCAGATGTGTTTATTTGTCCTAATATTTACGCAAATAACAATTTAAATACCACTATTTTGTCTTATTTCTTTTATAGCGCTACTCAACCCAATCCAGGGTGAAGGAGCGCTTTAAATCACAATACATTTACAATAATACATAAATGTGGAAATCACTTTACAGGATGTGTTACATAAGTTAGTGAGGGTTACAAGGTGTAGGAGTCACATATCTTTTCCTTTATAATTTGCTGTGCTATATTAGAAGGATTACAATTTATGAACTGCATGTAACTAAAGGATCTCTGTGTTAAAAGCAATAACCCACTTACCCATCTACATAAAACAAAAATCCGTCTTCTGTTTGTCACATGATGTGCTTTGCGTGAGACATATTAACCCTCTATGCTACATTGAATCAAAGCTGGGACTAGACAAAACACCTGTCTCTCCAGCAAGAGCATCAACCTCCAGAGTTATCTTACCATTATTATTATTAATTCCTGCGATTTACTGGATACATAAAGATCTATGCAGCAGGTGCCTTAACCCCATAAGATATTTTAAAATGCAGACTTTGCAACCAATTAAGCAGAACAGATATACAGCCACGTTTCTCCTTGTTGCCAATTTCTTTCAGGCAGAGTTTTAATAAATAAATGTATAAGTGGAGGCCTAGATCTTGCACCGTGGTTGCATCACTTTTTTGGCACAACTCTGACGCAAACTCTAATTTGTTAAATATTGTAATGTGCTAGAATGTACTCATGATAGCCCTGCTTAATCACTTAACCGCGGCGGCAATTCCGCCGCGGTGCGGCGGTTTAGCGGAGTGGGCGGGGCCGCATCGGCCAACAGACGTGCGCAGCACTACGGAGGTAGTGCTCGCGACGGCCGTTGGACGACAGAAGCAGCGAAGGGGTTAACATATGCAAGGCCTTAGAAAATGATGTACATTTTTGTGATATCACTCCCTCTGATGTCATGAGCAATGTCATGCGCTGTGATGTTACTTACATATTGCCTAACTTGGTTAGTGCCCCACTTCTTTTTTTTAGGACTTGTGCCCTGGTAGGAGAAGTATATTGGAGAACTGGTGTTGGTGGTTGTAGGAGGCTGGGTTAGTATATGGTGCACACTCTCAGGAGTTATGCACCTTGCACTAATCCAGGCAACCCTTATGGTGATTTTAGTGTTCTTTGATAACCATAGGAAGCTCTCAAAGTGGTAGCTGTGGAGAGAAGCCTTCAGGCTTATCTTGAAGGAGTGTAAAGCAGTTTGTTTTACCACATTTAATCAACAGTGTAGATTAGATGAAAAAGAACCACACAGTGTTTATAAAAATAAGGCTATTTATCATGCAACACAATCACTAACACATTGGTATATCTCCTACCCGGAGATATCAACAATACACACAAGAATACTTCAAAATAATTAAGTAGCACAAATATACACTGGTGTCCAGGGGAAGACCAAACCATATACTTAGAAAGTGGAATGCAAACTTCAAGGAGAAAGGAACTTGGACAAGAAGACTCATAGGTGATGGGGACACAAGGAACTACCCAAGGTAAGTACCTAGGAACCCCACGGAGGCTGTGTGCAGAGTGGAAACACAGCCTTGTGCCCAATGGAAGTCAATGGAGAAGTTGCGGTTGCAGTTTTACAGAAGAAGGACCCCGAAGAAACCCTTTGGAAGACGGGAGGTTGGAGAGTCACCCCACCCGTGGATGCCCCAGGATCCAGGTTACCTGCACCAGGGAAGCTGGGTGCATAGGGGTGAAGTGACGTTGGAACCTGCCGTAGACGACAATGGAAGACTTCGAAGAAGATACCTCCGAAGAAGCATGTGAAGGAGTCCGGTGGAACCCAAGAGTAGATTTCTCTTGGGCCTTAGAAGAATCTTGCTTCTTCTGCTCACCACCACCATAAGACTTTTGTTGAACCCTGGTGCGGACCCACTTGCCTGCCTTATTTTCCCGTTCTTGGTGAGTGGTCAGATCTGAGTCCACCATGTACTGGTGCAGTTGCTGATTTTGACAGTTTTTAAGGATGTGCTTCCTCACAAGTAAATTGTACAGTCCTTCATAATCATGCACATTATTTCCATGAAGCCAGCCTTCCAGAGCCTTAATAGCACTATCTACAACATCTACCCAGTCTTGGGTGTGTGCCTTCTGTGTGTCCCTAAACTTAACCCTGTATTGCTCAGTGGTTAACCCAAACCCATCTGTGAGGGCAGTCTTCAAGACTTTGTAATTGTCTACATCGTCTTCCTTCACAGTCAAGATTTTGTCTATTCCTTTGTTAGCAAAGGAGAGCCACAGGATAGCTGCCCAATGGCCCTGAGGAACCTTCTGAACTATACAGGCCCTCTCTGAAGCAGTAATCCACTTATGCATGTCATCACCCTGCTGGTAAGGAGGGACTATCCTGCTCAAGTTCCTAGTGTCAAAGGAGTGTTCCCTAACTCTAGGTTCACTAGTGCTGCCAACATGGGATTCTAATCCCAAATTCTTCCTAGCCCTCTGTACTTCTATGGTTTCCTTATCTAGGGCCAACTGTTCCTTCTTGATTCTGGGCATGGAACTCTCAACTTTGAGCAGGTGGTATTCCCTTTCTAAAGAATCCACTCTCTTGCTAGAGATGGAAGTCCCTATTGAAGTGGCAGAGGAGGTTGAATTAACTGTGGAGGACCTGGACACTTTGTACCCTCCCAGGAGGAATAAAGGGGGTCCTACCTCAAGGGCATCCCTCTGTCACTAGAGCTATTCCCTGGGGGACAAGAGTTCTCCAGTAAGGGGTCTTCAGACTCCTCCTGGACATGCTCAGAAGCAGAGTCATTGGTGTTCGACACCCCGGCTCATATTCTGAAGCATCACCCCCATATCCAAGTTATCCTGCCCATCTGGCTTTTTTTTTGGCAGCAATAAATATTCCCCAAAGATTACTTCACTGTTAATATGCAACTCTCCAAATGTCACTTGTAAATAAATCATCATAGTCTTGAGCAAGGCCTCCACGCCTTCAATTATTGTTTCAATTAAATGCTCAATATTTTGGCTCGAATAATCCTAGCACGAGGCATATTTGCTTGTTTTGAGCATTTTATAGTTTTTGTGAGCCTCCCATATAACAAAAGTTTTTGTGCTTTAGTGCATTCCATGCACTACTCATTTGTGAATTTCCACCCACTCTATTCATTTGTAAGCTTCACACACAAACACTAGGGGTCGATTCCGATTCGGGCCGGAAAAAGCACCGACCGACTCGGAAATAATACCGACCGACACGTACCTGTGGCGCCCGACACGCCAAGTACGATGCAAGGCGTGAAAAATCCGACCGACACGTACCGAAACCAAGTCGACCGACCGAGCCGCAAGGAAAACAGCAATCCGGCCGGAAAAACACGCGAATCCAATCGACCGACACGCACCCGGAACAAATCCGACCGAAACGTACACGTGAACTCCAAACCGCAAAGTACGATGCAAGGCGCGAAAACCACGAGCGAGTCGGACGGAGGCCAAGCCGCACGACCGACACGCATACAAAACCGAGCCGAAGCAACACAAAACACCGCGACCGACGCGTACGCAGCATAGAAAACTGCACAAACACAGCGTGAACGAAACGGAGAAGACCGTACGAGACAAATGCAGGGTCCGACTCGGTCACAAGAACGTTTCCAACATACACAAACAGCACAAAGGAAAAATCACCCAAAAAAGGCCAAACAAGCAATTACCAAGCCAATAAATACTGGGGGGGTGGGGACAGAGAACAAAGACACACCCACAACTCCACCTATATAAAGGACACAAATCACAACCATGAGCCTTTGCAAATGCCATTCCACTGCCAGCACCCAAGAGAAAGCAACCACACACCCACAGCTCATCCCTCACACAAGCCACACACCATCAGCACACCAACAAATACCTACCTCACATACACCCAGCAAAACACACACTCACACACCCTCACCTGCACACCAACACACACACCACTCACCATCACCATGCCCCCCAAGAAGAATCCCAAGTTCCTAGATTGTGAATTGGAAGTCATGGTAGGCGAGATCCTCAGGGTAGAGCCACAGCTGTTTGGCACACTGGTCCAACAGACCCCCATCTCCCAGAAAACCAAGATGTGGGAGAGGATCATCAACAGGGTGAACGCACAATCACCATGTCGGCGCACAAAGAGCGACATCCAGAACAGGTGGTATGACGTGCGCAGGAGGGTACTGGACCTGCTGAAGAAAGACTACATCAACAGCCAATACACCGGCAGTGGCCCTCCTGCCAAGCCAATATACCTCAGGCCCTGGGAGGAGAAGGTGCGGGCCATCCTTCCGCCAGTGAGCGTATATGGACTAGAGGACATCCCAGAGCCTGGTGAGTACACAACAAATGTACACAATATACTGCCACAAAACACACACATCACTGTCAAGGGGAGAGTCAAACCATGCACTCATAGCAATTACACAGCAACCAGAACAGAATCATCCCAAAATGTGTATGTCAGTCAGATAAACACAACACATGCCATCAAAAAGTCACATCCAACTGTGCCAACACATGTACAAACACAACTACAACTACAGCTAGGCAGTGGCACACATAGAACTAACAAACACATCCAGACATGTAGCCACCACAACAACGCACAAGATGATGGACGGAATGTTGCACATTGGCAAACATTCACCCCCAGTCACAGATCTGGGTTTAATCCATCGTTATTTTGCTTCACCACGCCACCCCAGTTCAGACATAGCCATATGCAAATCAGTCTTGAACCTGTGTCTCATGGGAACAGTCCAGACCGAGCTGCAAAGCCATGTCTTCCCTGGACCGGAATCAAGCATCCTAGGACCGGTTTCGGGGTTTCACCCCTCTTCAGCCAGGATAGCTTGACTCCAGTGGCGTAGTGAGCACGGGACCCACGTCTGGGCATACCCTTCCCACTTAGGGCGAAATGCAAAACACACAAGATGATGGACGGAATGTTGCACATTGGCAAACATTCACCCCCAGTCACAGATCTGGGTTTAATCCATCGTTATTTTGCTTCACCACGCCACCCCAGTTCAGACATAGCCATATGCAAATCAGTCTTGACCCTGTGCCTCATGGGAACAGTCCAGACCGAGCTGCCAAGCCATGTCTTCCCTGGACCGGAATCAAGCATCCTAGGACCGGTTTCGGGGTATCACCCCTCTTCAGCCAGGATAGCTTGACTCCAGTGGCGTAGTGAGCACGGGACCCACGTCTGGGCATACCCTTCACACAGTGAAGACCACTCAAAGGAAGGAATTCTGTGTATGCTGGCCAAGTCAGTGTAGCCAATAGCATCATGGGAGTTGCAGTCACACATATTGCCCCCCACAACTGTCCCATCAACACCACCCTGAACCATGCTCACATCACAGGGAGTGGAGAAGGACTCACAAGATGGCTGACACTGGCTACTGCTGTGGGGAGCACAAGGCCCTGCTGCCAACTGTGCACCAACAAACAGCAGGACACCACTGACTGACATCCTGAGAGACAACTTACACTCCCTGCAATGCAAGCACGTTCCATGGTGGGATATCTGGCTAGCTGGGTGGGAAGGAGGACTTGCAGCACTGACCATAGTCACAAGCACCTCCCCTCACACACACCCCAACACAAACTCCACAGAACCCACCTGGTAGAATGCAATGCCCCCCATCCTAACACAAGATCCCACAAAGAACCACCACCCTGGGTTATGTTGTGTGAAGCACAGGGACACTCTTGGGACTTTTAGCCAAACAACTGCCAGGACAACACTCCCAGCCATCCTGTCAGCACAGCCAGCCCACCCACAGGGAAGCAGAGTCAAAAGGAAGGAAGCATGGGCATGCTGGGAAGGGGGGTGGAGGCAATAGCCTGATGGGAGTCGTAGTCACTGATATTGGTCACCCCCACAACTGTCCCATCAACACCACCCTGAACCATGCTCACATCACAGGAAGTGGAGAAGGACTCACAAGATGGCTGACAATGGCTACTGCTGTGGGGAGCACAAGGCCCTGCTGGCAACTGTGCACCAACAAACAGCAGGACACCACTGACTGACATCCTGAGAGACAACTTACACTCCCTGCAATGCAAGCACGTTCCATGGTGGGATATCTGGCTAGCTGGGTGGGAAGGAGGACTTGAGGCACTGACCATAGTCACAAGCACCTCCTCTCACACACACCCCAACACAAACTCCACAGAACCCACCTGGTAGAATGCAATGCCCCCCATCCTAACACAAGATCCCACAAAGAACCACCACCCTGGGTTATGTTGTGTGAAGCACAGGGACACTCTTGGGACTTCTAGCCAAACAACTGCCAGGACAACACTCCTAGCCATCCTGTCAGCACAGCCAGCCCACCCCACAGGGAAGCAGAGTCAAAAGGAAGGAAGCATGGGCATGCTGGGAAGGGTGGAGGAGGCAATAGCATGATGGGAGTCGTAGTCACAGCTCTACATCCCCCACCACATGGCCCAGCAAGCTCACACTCACGCATGCACATCCCACAGAGAGTGGAAAGGCCCATCAAAGATGTCTGACACTGTTGCTGTGTCGTGGGGAGCACAAGGGCATGCTGGGTACTGCACACCAACCAACAGCAGGACACCACTGTCAGCCATCTTGCCATTGCTCTCACACCCACACACACTGAACTCCCCACAAAAGCAAGTAAGTATGGGAATGCTGGGAAGTGGGGTGGAGGCAATAGCATGATGGGAGTCGTAGTCACAGACATAGCTCACCCCCACAACTGTCCCATCAACACCACCCTGAACCATGCTCACATCACAGGGAGTGGAGAAGGACTCACAAGATGGCTGACACTGGCTACTGCTGTGGGGAGCACAAGGCCCTGCTGGCAACTGTGCACCAACAAACAGCAGGACACCACTGACTGACATCCTGAGAGACAACTTCCACTCCCTGCAATGCAAGCACGTTCCATGGTGGGATATCTGGCTAGCTGGGTGGGAAGGAGGACTTGCAGCACTGACCATAGTCACAAGCACCTCCCCTCACACACACCCCAACACAAACTCCACAGAACCCACCTGGTAGAATGCAATGCCCCCCATCCTAACACAAGATCCCACAAAGAACCACCACCCTGGGTTATGTTGTGTGAAGCACAGGGACACTCTTGGGACTTCTAGCCAAACAACTGCCAGGACAACACTCCCAGCCATCCTGTCAGCACAGCCAGCCCACCCCACAGGGAAGCAGAGTCAAAAGGAAGGAAGCATGGGCATGCTGGGAAGGGGGAGGAGGCAATAGCATGATGGGAGTCGTAGTCACAGCTCTACATCCCCCACCACATGGCCCAGCAAGCTCACACTCACGCATGCACATCCCACAGAGAGTGGAAAGGCCCATCAAAGATGTCTGACACTGTTGCTGTGTCGTGGGGAGCACAAGGGCATGCTGGGTACTGCACACCAACCAACAGCAGGACACCACTGTCAGCCATCTTGCCATTGCTCTCACACCCACACACACTGAACTCCCCACAAAAGCAAGTAAGTATGGGAATGCTGGGAAGTGGGGTGGAGGCAATAGCATGATGGGAGTCGTAGTCACAGACATAGCTCACCCCCACAACTGTCCCATCAACACCACCCTGAACCATGCTCACATCACAGGGAGTGGAGAAGGACTCACAAGATGGCTGACACTGGCTACTGCTGTGGGGAGCACAAGGCCCTGCTGGCAACTGTGCACCAACAAACAGCAGGACACCACTGACTGACATCCTGAGAGACAACTTCCACTCCCTGCAATGCAAGCACGTTCCATGGTGGGATATCTGGCTAGCTGGGTGGGAAGGAGGACTTGCAGCACTGACCATAGTCACAAGCACCTCCCCTCACACACACCCCAACACAAACTCCACAGAACCCACCTGGTAGAATGCAATGCCCCCCATCCTAACACAAGATCCCACAAAGAACCACCACCCTGGGTTATGTTGTGTGAAGCACAGGGACACTCTTGGGACTTCTAGCCAAACAACTGCCAGGACAACACTCCCAGCCATCCTGTCAGCACAGCCAGCCCACCCCACAGGGAAGCAGAGTCAAAAGGAAGGAAGCATGGGCATGCTGGGAAGGGGGAGGAGGCAATAGCATGATGGGAGCCGTAGTCACAGCTCTACATCCCCCACCACATGGCCCAGCAAGCTCACACTCACGCATGCACATCCCACAGAGAGTGGAAAGGCCCATCAAAGATGTCTGACACTGTTGCTGTGTCGTGGGGAGCACAAGGGCATGCTGGGTACTGCACACCAACCAACAGCAGGACACCACTGTCAGCCATCTTGCCATTGCTCTCACACCCACACACACTGAACTCCCCACAAAAGCAAGTAAGTATGGGAATGCTGGGAAGTGGGGTGGAGGCAATAGCATGATGGGAGTCGTAGTCACAGACATAGCTCACCCCCACAACTGTCCCATCAACACCACCCTGAACCATGCTCACATCACAGGGAGTGGAGAAGGACTCACAAGATGGCTGACACTGGCTACTGCTGTGGGGAGCACAAGGCCTGCTGGCAACTGTGCACCAACAAACAGCAGGACACCACTGACTGACATCCTGAGAGACAACTTCCACTCCCTGTAACGCAAGCACGTTCCATGGTGGGATAACTGACTGGCTGGGTGGGTGGGAAGGAGGGCCGGCTGTCAACCAAACACAACCAATGCAGACCATGTTCACACCCCAGAAAATACATAGAAATGCCCAAATAATGCAGGACAATGTGCCACACCAATATCAACCCCTGACTGTGACGACTTAGGACAATGCAATGTACAGGCCCGCACCCAGAGGCACAGTCACAACTGTCATGTGTGTCAACCATTGATGCCTGCAGAAACATAACATACATTGTTTGTGTCTCCCAAAAACAGGTGATGATGGGGACACAGCAGCAGACGCTGAGGAGTCCCGGTCCCAGGGTCAAGAGGATGCGGAGCTCACTGGCGTCGTACAGCCTCTGTCCTCCTCGGACGATGAAGACCAACCTGGCACATCCGGTGCAAGTCAACATGCAGCACCAGCAGGACCACCAGCTGCACCCCTGCACCCACCCCTCCAACGACTGTCACCACAAATACCATCCCTGCTGACATGGACAGAACAAGGAGCAACACCAGCACAGGGACCCTGGACCAACCTGGGGCCATGGACACCACCACCACCACCAACCCCCAAGGTGGACCAGGGTTATCTGTGCGTGCCACTGCACACACTGCACATGTCAGCAGGGGTGGTGGGAGGGGTGGGAGACAGAGGTCGCTGCTTGCAGACGTTGCTGGTGTGCATGATGACCCACAACTGGTACGCATAGCTGATGCGTACCAGTCCAGCACCGGAGAGCTCAGCCAGGTAGTGGGGCTCCTCAGAGACATGAAACAGCAGCAGGCTGCCCATCATGCCCGCTTGGACTCCCACATGTCCCACGTGGAGTCACACATGTCCCGCGTGGACTCACACATGTCCCGCGTGGAGTCCAAGTGGGATGCACTGCATGAGATGACGGCGGTGCACAGGGACATTTTACAATTCCTCCGCCAGATGAACAGCAACCAGTCCACACCTCCCTGTGTGCCAACAACATCTGGTGCCGAACAAACTGCAACTGCCACAGGGAGGGAGGAGGACTCTGGCGGAGAGTCCCCTGCACCGCAGCAGCCTGTACTTGAGGGGCCCCCCCAAGAAGAGGGGTCATCCGAGGAGGGAAAAGTGAGAGGCCGATGGCCAAGCGCAACTCCCAGGAAGCCTGAACCTGTTCTGGATGTTCGCCTTTGTGCACAGACTGTTCACCCTGTTGACGGCAACACTACTCCCACACATTGCATGGGGAGTACAAGTTGGACCAATGTGTCAGACAACTGTGGCCCCGATACTGGGGATCCTGTCTACCAGGACTTTCAATTCACCTAGGAACTTCGGATTGCAAGATTTATGTACAGCACTACCCATCCTATGCACTATTAACACAAATGTATCACAATAAACACACTAATACACCATACTTGCCTCTGTCATGATTCCAACGTGGGTGCTGTTATGGGGATGATGAACTGCAAAATTACACTGTGTATGCGAACTGCAACAGCAAGGACAACACAGGCATGTGAGTAAAGGCAACGTGACACATATGAGGGAGACACACCACCAGGGCTACACAACACATACACACCTAGGCCATCTGACTCATTGCCTACACTGATGTTGCCAGGGAAGACGGTGCAATGCACAGACACCACACCCATTCCCAGTTGTAGTCAAGTAGCCCACAGGTGCAGTAAGCAAATGGCAGTCAAATGTGTGACCACAGACAACGCAAATCACAAAGTGAAGCACAGGTTTATTACACAGTTGCAACATGTCATAACCACTACAGATGCAAGGTAATCCCACCTGGCAGCGGGCACACAGTCAACAACTGTAGACGGAAGGAAGTCCATGGGTGTGGCGCACATCACCTGTAGGGACACAACAGCTACCAGCCTGGATGTGCAATCACGTCGTCGGTGGACACAGTTGACCAAACGAATCTGAAAGTACCCTGTGAAGGACAGAAATGACACACAGTCAAAAGCAATGGAGTACAGGACAGAACAGCAAAACTCATGCACAATACATGTTACAAGATACCCACCCAGAACCAAGTTAGCATGTCAACACTGTTGGGGAGTACAGCCCACCTGTTAGCACACATCGCAACACACATCCAGTCAAGTAGCCCATGGACACACTCCAACAGCACCAGAGCACCACCCACACATCATGCCAACTCACATCATTGACATGACACCTCAGGATACTCACATTCAGCTAAAGAAGTTGGTGATGAGCTGTGTGCGGACATCACCATCATCATCATCATCATCATCGTCACTGGCATCGTGGTCCAGGCCAGGATCCTCCACAGGTGGCGGATGTTGGTCATTGTCATCCTGGATGAGAGGCAACTCCTTCCGCACTGCCAGGTTGTGGAGCATGCAGCAGACGATGATAATCTTGCACACTTTCGCAGGGGCATATGGGAGGGACCCTCCGGTCTTGTCCAGGCAGCGGAAGCGGCTCTTCAGGAGACCAAATGTCCGCTCAATCACTCTCCTGGTCCGACCATGTGCCTCATTGTAGCGCATCTGGGCTGGTGTCACAGGGTTCCTGAGGGGTGTCAGCAACCACGGCATGTTGGGGTATCCCGAGTCACCTACGGACAGACAAGTGCACATTAGCTGACTTGGAAAAGTGGGCGGAATACTACAGATCAGATCACACACAATGGCACAAAGTCAGTACACACCGACAAGCCAGGCACGCTGGTTCTGCATCTGTGCCATCATCCTGGGGATGCGACTACTCCTCATCACAAAGGCGTCGTGTGCTGAACCAGGGAAACGGGCACACACGTGTGTGATGGTCATGTCTGCAAGACACACCACCAGTGCATTGACCGAGTGGTAGTGCTTGCGGTTCCTGTAGGCCTGCTCCTGGGCCTGTGGTGGTACCAAAGCCACATGTGTCCCATCAATGGAGCCAATGACATGCGGCATCCTCCCCAGGGCATAAAAGTCACTCTTCACGTCAGTGAGTCGTCGCAGTCTAGGGAAATAGATGTACCGGTTCAGGAATAGCAACATTGCCGCCAAAACATCGCGGAGCACACGGCTCAACATGGTCTGTGACATCCCACTAGCAGTCGCCACAGTATGTTGGAAGGTACCGGTGGCAAAGAAGTGTAGGGCTGCCATCACCTTCACCTTGGGGGTCAGCGCTGTAGGATACGGCCGGCCAGGCTGCAAATGTGGGGACAACTGCACTGCCAAATCCTCAATCAGCTGCCTGGTGAAGCGGTACCGTCGGATGCTGTCCCGTTCCACCATTGTTGCCAGGTCTGGGAATGGTCGATAGACAGCAGGAGCCCTGCAGTGCAGAGGAGAAGTAAGCAAGATTGTCAGTCACCCCACATATGCGGCATTGAACACACTCAAGATCCCAACATACATCATTATGAGGCACAACTACATGAAGTGTGCAGTTCCGGAAGGACATGTATGGTACATACATGGCCAACATCTGTCAACACGGTCCAACAGGTGGCATCAATTAGTCCCAGGTTCCCATTGGATATCATGAGGCCGTGTCACAGTTCCCATCTCCTGCTGCCGTGTCACAATAACCCCCACAGTGACATGTGAGGACAGATGTGCCCCAGGCACCACAGCTCAACGACAGGTACATTCCCAGGGACCCTGTATTGCCACATGGACACTGGCATTACATGGAGTATCATGTATACACCACAGCAAAACAACCATGACCCCCACAGGTAGTGGCCCCACTTGCCACGGCAGGACAGACATGGACGTCTGTGACACACCACGCACAACATCAAAGTCCATGCACACACAACCTGGATGTGGAGACTGTCTCCCATTGTGCACATGAAATCAGAGACATTGTAAACACTACATGCACAAAGACTGTGGAGGACCATCACTATTGTGCCACTGGGACACCCTGGCTCAAACATACCGTCTCACATGGGACTCACGGGGTATGTGACATGACATACACATACACCACCGTGAAATGTGACCATGGCACATGCACAGATATGAACAGTTGCACATCACAGTGGTCATGTACACGTAACACCCAGGATCCTGTCCCCATGAACACGTGCACAGCCTGGGGGTGGCTGCCCACAGGTGACACCCACAGGACAACATGTACACCAACATACACACAATAGGAAATGCAGCCTTACATGCCTTATGATAAAGTTTGGACAGGCTGTCGTGATGTAGGTGTGCCCCTCACTCCCTGGGAGCTATCTGTGGCTGGCATATGTCCATCTGAGACAGGCATGCTGACATATGCCAGTCACATGTACAGTGATGCGTTGTACTGCAATGGACCGATCGGTGCCTCCGGCCGGCCCATTGCATTCAATGTGTGCGGGTACGCGTTGTACCCCTGTACGCGTTGTACTGCAATGGACCGATCGGTGCCTCCGGCCGGCCCATTGCATTCAATGTGTGCGGGTACGCGTTGTACCCCTGTACGCGTTGTACTACAATGGACCGATCGGTGCCTCCGGCCGGCCCATTGCATTCAATGTGTGCGGGTACACGTTGTACCCCTGTACGCGTTGTACTGCAATGGACCGATCGGTGCCTCCGGCCGGCCCATTGTATTCAATGTGTGCGGGTACGCGTTGTACCCCTGTACGTGTTGTACTGCAATGGACCGATCGGTGCCTCCGGCCGGCCCATTGCATTCAATGTGCGCGGTACGCGTTGTACCCCTGTACGCGTTGAACTGCAATGGACCGATCGGTGCCTCGGCCGGTCCATTGCATTCAATGTATGCGGGTACGCGTTGTACCCCTGTACGCGTTGTACTGCAATGGACCGATCGGTGCCTCCGGCCGGCCCATTGCATTCAATGTGTGCGGTACGCGTTGTACCCCTGTGCGCGTTGTACTGCAATGGACCGATCGGTGCCACCGGCCGGCCCATTGCATTCAATGTGTGCGGGTACGCGTTGTACCCCTGTACGCGTTGAACTGCAATGGACCGATCGGTGCCTCCGGCCCGGCCCATTGCATTCAATGTGTGCGGTACGCGTTGTACCCCTGTACGCGTTGTACTGCAATGGACCGATCGGTGCCTCCGGCCGGCCCATTGCATTCAATGTGTGCGGGTACGCGTTGTACCCCTGAACGCGTTGTACCGCAATGGACCGATCGGTGCGCACCCATTGACAATGGGCTTGCCTGGCAACGGACGCGTTTTCGAATTTCGAACAAGTCAATTGCTGGAAAATCAGTTGGTCATCCACAACAATGTTGCAAAATCATGTATGTCATGAAGTTGAAGATTTGAAGGATGCTGTGGGCGTGTTTTGGTGCTGATATTCCATGGATTGGCCAGATTCAGAAGATGCAAACGACTTGGACCTATCACTTTGGACACAAGGGACAGTATCTGCCTCTCCAGCACATATATAATGCTGGCTGTTCCCCTGAGAGCTCACTTGCCTGCACTACATGCTCCAGGACGACATCTGCCACTGCACTGCTGCTGTCTCTGCCCCTCTGGACCCTGCAATGGCACGTACTGTGGAGAGAGCCCCAGCCTTCAGCCTTGAAGAGAACCAGGCCCTGCTGGACAGCCTACTTCCACAGTACAGCAAGCTGTATGGGACACCAGGTGAGCAGGTGAGTGTTCTGTGCACTGCCTTTCTGAATGTGCATTTTGTCTGACTAGCAAGGCTGAAAGTCTGCACGCCACTGGCTAGCAGGCTCACTGAGTAGTTGTCACCCCCCATAGTGTGTAGTGACATGCACTGGACAGGTATGGTGCAGTGACAGTGCATTTGAACTTGGTTTTACTTCCCATGCAATGATACCATGTAGTGACGTCTGGCAAACTGTCCATGGGCAGCTTTGCACTGCCTGTGTACATCATGTGCCCCTGTGATTGAGACATGTATATACAACTGTGTCATGCACGGATATGTTGCATGTGTGGTAATGGCCTTTTCACTTTGTCATCCTGACAGGTTAATGCCCATCGGAAGCAGGAGATCTGGAAGGACATCGTCCGGAGCCGTCCGGTCCGTGGGGGTCTACAAGCACCGGATCCGCAACTGCCAGAAGAGGTGGCAGGACCTTCGGGCTGGACCCGGAGGATTGCACGGGTCCAGCTGAAGCTGTCGCCTCCTCGCGGGAGGGGCGGAACACGGACCCTGACCCCCACATGCTCCAGATCCTGGCGGTGGTGTTTCCAGACCTGGATGGGCAGCTGAAGGCCAGACAGCAGCAAGGAGGGGGTGAGTCAAAGACTGCACTGTGAACTCTGTATTACATGCTTTGTGCCCTCCTATGGCCTGGTTCAACTGCCACAGTGCAGCAGTCATGTTGTCCAGGAGCCATGTCCCTCTATTGTGCACTGCCCACTGCTCATCTGATACCCAGGTGTGGCCCTTACATTCAGGGAATTGTGTCACTTGGGACTGTGTCCTTGCAGTTTGCTTCACTAAAGGTGGGGGACAGCATCTGTTTCCCTAACTCTGTTGTGGGCATCATGGGTGGGTCCATTGTTCACACAACGCCTGTGTTTGGACATGTGATCTGCGTGTTGCTTTGATATGCGGTCCACTTGCTGAGCTGAGCCACCACATGTGCCTGGGGTATGTGGCACACGCCCATGCAGCGGGTGGGAACAATGTTTGGGCCCCAGGAGTGTGCAGATTACGTGTGTCACACATACATAGCCAGCTATCCACTGTCCAGGGCACATCCCTCATTCATGTGGAGCAGGACAGTCATGCCTACTCAGGCCATGCAATGCACTCTGTACTCCCACTCCCGTGTATCAGCTGACACATTGTGCACAGTGATTTGACCCCTCAGGTGTCTGCCTCTGTGTCAGTGTGCTGTGGATTAGTTGCCAGGACTGCTGGGGTGTTTCTTGGTAGGGGCTCAGCATGCCCCTGGAGATGTGACCATAGGAGACGATACTTGTGTGTCACATAGGTGTTTGATCAGCTGCCCGTGCAGACTGGGGTATGCGAATGTGAAGTTCAGGCAGCTGTTCCCCATTCACAGCAAATTGTGAGGGGCTCAGGTTCAGAGGGTAGTGTCACAGGTCTCCCATATGTCCAATAGGTATGACCTGGACAGATGAGGGTTAAGATGATGTGTTGTGTGGGGGATGTACATGTGCACTTGTGCAGCTCCAGGACTTGCATTCCCCATGACCTACTATGGTGACACAGTGCATAGTGTTGTTGTCTGGCTGCCAAGTCATACATCACTGAGACAGTGATGTATGACTTAGCAGTCATGCCTCTGCCATGGCATGTGTCAACTTATTGGTGGTCCTGCAGGGGAGTGACATGTGCTACATGCACACCATTGTGGCGATGGCTATCAGGACATGGGTGCATCATGGTGTCTGTCGCTGGTATGCATCACATGCATTTCCTATTTGACTCTGGGCATCCCTTTCATCCGGAAACCTGTACTGACTCAGTGGCAAGAGCTGTGATGTGTGCATGTCCACATGCCACACCGTGTCCTCTGCACTGTCCAACTACTGTGTACTTGGTGCATGTGTCCACACTGGGGTGTTGCAATCCAACAGACACCAGACAGATGGGTGCAAGGCCATGTGGGATGTGAGTGCCATGCTTGGCATCAGACTGACAATTGGCTTCTCCTGTTCAGTTAGGGCACTTTTAGCAATGTACAACTAATGATGCCAGGGCTTGCTCTGTAATGTGCTGTGCTCACAGTGGTGTGTGCGTTTGGTGCAGGTGACTGATGTCTGTCTGTTTCCCCATTGTTTGCAGATACATCCACGGCCACGGAAGGGGACAGCTCCACGGACCAGGAGGAGCCAGAGAGCCAGACTGGGTCAGCAGCCGAGGAGTGGTCGGAGGGACCCAGTGGCACGGAGGGCGAGGGGAGCCACACCGAGGAGTCCTCAGCACCATCCACCTCAGCTGAGGACCAGAGCAACTCGGAGGATGACTCCCTTGTGGAGGCGGGTGTCAGCAGCCACCCCACCCCAGCTAGAGTTGCTGTCCCCGCCACCACCAGCACCACCACTGCCCTCCCATCGGCTCCCATTCCCCAGGTCCGTGGAGGCTCCCATGTTCGGGAGCGTGTCTCCTTTGGGCCAGGCACCGCACCCCCTGCCCCTGTGTCCCCTGCTGCCCTGGAGTGAGGAGTCTGTGTACCTCCTTCGCCAGCTCCATGTAGGGCAGACAGCCATGCTGAGTGTCCTCCATGCGCACACCGCACTGTTGACTCAGCTGGTGTCGTTCATGGAGGGCATCTCATTGGGCATGTCTGACCTACAGAGGGGCAATAGGTCCATGGACTCCTCCCTGACGGCAGCAGTGTCCCTCCTCAGACAGTCCCTCACCCCTCCTGCCTCTGCTCCATCCACACTCCCCAGCACCTTACCCGTCCCAAGCACACACACACCGGCACAGGCACACACCAGCACACACACGTCCAGCACACAGACACACACGCCACAAACAAAACGCACACACACGCACAGTCAGGGGACTGAAACCAGACTCACAGGGGATGGGGCCCTGGTACACACACACGCATCCACGGGCACTGCGCAGTCCTCAGTTGCCTCTCCCTCCAAAGCACCCTCCCTTGCCTCACCTGCAACCCCAAAGACCCAGCGCCTCTTCCTCAGTGACCTCGGCCTCTTCCCCTCCGATCCAGCTGCTCCAGCATCCAGGGTGAAGAGGAAGCCCCCACACGGAGCAGAGTGCCCCTCGCCCCCGGACACCCTCCCCCAGGCGCAGACAGACTGAGGCCCCCACCCGCAAGTCCCCCCGGAGTGCTAAGAGCAAGACCCCGCCGCCGCCCTGCAGCTCAAGCACCAGGTCTCCTTCCTCCATCCCTCAGGCCCCCACTCCACAGGTGCCCCCACCACACCCTGCCCCAGGTTCCCCCACCCACAGATATACCATCCCCAAGAGGCTCCGGCCTTCTCCCCTGCCACTTGCTCTCCCGGCACCACACCCCCGCTGCGCTTGTCTGTGCCACTGATGTGGTGAGTGTGTCCTCCCCCTCTGTCCAGCCCACCTTGCCTGTTCCCCATTCTCCTCCCCTGGTGGTAGGCACTGCAGTGGAGTCCACTACCACCCTGTCTGACTTGGGCACTGCAGTGGCGGACCTGTCCACTCCATCTGCAGGGTCCACTGCAGTCATGCCGGCACCCACAACATCTGAGCCATGCCCCCCAGTTGTGCCGGCACACACCATGTCAGACACCTCCACTGCAGTTGTCAGTGGCTCTCCAGCACCCACCACCCCTTCCCTGCTTCCTCCTGGTGAGCCCTGATCCTGTCCCTGCGGTGCCTGGCCTACCCCCCGGTTGCCCCTCCTAGTGGATTGTCCCTGGTTTTGTGCAGGCATGTGTAGGGTGGCATCTGCCACTGTCACCCACTTGTGACTTTGTTGATGGACTGGCCATTGGCCTTTGTTTATGTTCTACCGGACTTCTACTTTTAATGCCACATATGCTGAATAAAGCAACTTTCTGTTCTCTAGTGCTTTTGCTTCTGATGTACATGATGTTGATGATGCTAACCATGCCCTTGCTGCAGTGATGGTGATATTTGGTCTCATGATAATGAAGTGTTACTGTGCAGGAACCCATGTGGTCCAGGGGGAATGTGTCCTATCCTGTGGTGTATCCATGTCATCCATAGCAGCATCTCAGGGTGTCATGTGTTCAGTATTTGGCAATGGGATTTCCTACTTAGATTGGCTATTTCACATCTGTGGCTTCCACCCCTGCACATCTGTTGTGCCTGCCATTGTTCAATTCGTCTACTTCCCTGACCGTGTGGCCATCTCCAGTGGACATGCAGGTTTGGGCATCAATGGGGAAGGACTCATCTGTGTTGTCAGTGCAACATTGCTATACAAGTGTGTTGGATCTGTGCTGATGATTCCGTTGGCACTTCCATGACCAGGCTGATGTGATGGGAGCCCTCATTTGGTGCTAATTGTTGATTGTGTGACCAAGTGCTCAGCTGACATGATGGGGCCCTACTGAGGCAACATATGGCACAGCTTTCCTCACACAGGAGTGGAGTCCCCTCATGGCAGTGTGTACTCCTGTGACATTGCCTGCGCCCAAGGTGTGTGTTGTATGTGCATGTCTGTGTGTTCACTTCCGTTTAGCTGTGCAGGCTGTGATCCCTAGTGTTGTACCTGTTTGTGATGCTAACTGAGTTGAGCTATGTTCCCCCAAAGTCTTCTCCCTGGGTTCTCTGTGATGTGGGTGCATGGCACATTACTGGTCATCAGGGTGTCACCCATAGGTGTGCTTGCTGTCAGGGCTGAGTTTGTGTGCAGACGCAGATGGGTCACAGTCAGGTTTCCCCTTGGCACTTGTTGTTTGCCCCTGTCATGTGATTTCCAGTTTGTGTTATCTTTCAGTGATTGTGACACGTTGTGTGTGTGACTGCTGGCACTCCTCAGGGTCCGGGCTGCAATGTTGGTTGTTGTCTATGTGTGTTCTTTGTGGGTGACCTTGGCTTCTTCATTGGTGTGTGACTGTGGCTACGATCCCATTGGTTGGTGTGGTATTGCCGTCATGTCCATGTACAGCGTAGTGTGCAGTGTGTCAGACATTCAGGAGTCTTGTTGAGTGTCCATGTGTGATGTGTTTCTGCACCTTGGTTCCCACCCACCACCCTGGAATAGTCATGGGTGCATGTGCAATGTCACCAGTGCATGTGTGCTTCACTGCTGCACATTGTTGGAGGTCGAGGGGTGTGGTGTTGAGTGTGTGCAGATGAGAGTTGTTGCCCGGCTAGAGCCCTGCCTCCATGTTGGCCTTGGCTTACTGGCCATGCTGTTTGATTTGTGCTTGTGTAGGTGTGATGGTAGTTAGTTGCTCAGTACACATGACTGTGGTTCACAGTGTGAACCACATTTAGCTTTGTCATCACAGTGGGATTGTAATGCAGCCCAGGGTCACCACATTGTGGGGGCCCTGGGGGTGGTGCTGTGGTGTGTCTGTGTCTTGCTGTGTCAGTTGCTGTCCCTACGTGCCTGTGTGACATGTGTGATTTGTGCTCCCTCTCATCTGACAATGCCTGCTTGCCCACATAGGGGATTTGGATCCATGAGTTACCTTTGTGTGGCACTGTATGCACATCTGTATGATTGGTATTCAGGTCTCCTCATGTGTTGTGTGGTTGCCTGGGGACACTGGCACCCCCCCTCACCTGTTGTGTATGATGTACAGTGTGGGTCTGCCTGTTTGTGTTTGTGCATCTGCACCACTGCATTGGCACATCTTGGGTGTGCCATTGGCTGTATGTAGTTTGGTGGGTTTTCCCTGCTGTCCCTGGGACTCCTAGGTCATCGGTCAGCACAATGATCATGGTTTGTGTGTCCCATTGCTGCCATGGTATGGTATCTGTTCACCTCACATCTGCAGTCTCCACAGGGTATCTGCATGTGTGTGCCCATTGGTGCAAATATGTGGGTCTGCATTCTGATGGTCACTTCTGTCATTGTGTCATTGATGATTGTTGACGGTGTCAGCCCCCATGGGTGTTGTTTGTCTGCACATGGCCAAAGGTATGTCTTATTTGCACTGCAGGATTTGGCTCCCCCAATTTATGTTGCAATGGGACACATACACTACTTTGCCACTGATGTGTTTGTTGTTCTGTGACCAGGAATCATCCATGCAGTTTGGCAGTTGCACCTCTTTCTTTGTCAACACTTACCTTTTGGTCACTGTGATGATGGGGGTTTGGACCCCATTGCCACAATGTTCGAAATGTGCTTCAGCTATGGACCCCACACTTACATTTTGGTCACTGTGATGATGGGGGTTTGGACCCCATTGCCACAATGTTCAAAATGTGCTTCAGCTATGGACCCCACACTTACCTTTTGGTCACTGTGATGATGGGGGTTTGGACCCCATTGCCACATTGTTCAAAGTGTGCTTCAGCTATGGACCCCACACTTACATTTTGGTCACTGTGATGATGGGGGTTTGGACCCCATTGCCACAATGTTCGAAATGTGCTTCAGCTATGGACCCCACACTTACATTTTGGTCACTGTGATGATGGGGGTTTGGACCCCATTGCCACAATGTTCAAAATGTGCTTCAGCTATGGACCCCACACTTAGCTTTTGGTCACTGTGATGATGGGGGTTTGGACCCCATTGCCACATTGTTCAAAGTGTGCTTCAGCTATGGACCCCGCACTTACATTTTGGTCACTGTGATGATGGGGGTTTGGACCCCATTGCCACAATGGTCATGGCCTGCTTGCATTGTGGGTGCCACACACATATATGTGTGGCACATGTGCTAGCGGGTCACATTGTATGTTCAAAGTCATGTTCGGTGTTGTAGGCATTTGACACAGTCTACACACGCTTGTCATGGTGTTGGGGGATGTCTTCTTCTTGCATTCCCTAGGTTGTGGTGTGCTGGCTGTGTCATGCATTGTCCATCCTATGAGTGGGGTGGTAGTAGTGGTAGGCATCCAGCCCCCCCTGGCTAAGGGTGGTGGTAGGCATCCAGCCCCCCCTGGGTGAGGGTGGTAGTAGTGGTAGGCATCCTGCCCCCCCTGGCTAAGGGTGGTAGTAGTGGTAGGCATCCTGCCCCCCCTGGGTAAGGGTGGTAGTAGTGGTAGGCATCCTGCCCACCCTGGGTGAGGGTGGTAGTGGTGGTAGGCATCCAGCCCACCCTGGCTAAGGGTGGTGGTAGGCATCCAGCCCCCCCTGGGTGAGGGTGGTAGTAGTGGTAGGCATCCTGCCCCCCCTGGGTAAGGGTGGTAGTAGTGGTAGGCATCCTGCCCCCCCTGGGTGAGGGTGGTAGTAGTGGTAGGCATCCTGCCCCCCTGGCTAAGGGTGGTAGTAGTGGTAGGCATCCAGCCCCCCCTGGGTGAGGGTGGTAGTAGTGGTAGGCATCCTGCCCCCCTGGCTAAGGGTGGTAGTAGTGGTAGGCATCCAGCCCCCCCTGGGTGAGGGTGGTAGTAGTGGTAGGCATCCAGCCCCTTGGCTAAGGGTGGTGGTAGGCATCCAGCCCCCCTGGGTGAGGGTGGTAGTAGTGATAGGCATCCTGCCCCCCTGGCTAAGGGTGGTAGTAGTGGTAGGCATCCTGCCCCCTGGGTAAGGGTGGTAGTAGTGGTAGGCATCCTGCCCCCCCTGGGTGAGGGTGGTAGTGGTGGTAGGCATCCAGCCCACCCTGGCTAAGGGTGGTGGTAGGCATCCAGCCCCCCCTGGGTGAGGGTGGTAGTAGTGGTAGGCATCCTGCCCCCCCTGGGTAAGGGTGGTAGTAGTGGTATGCATCCTGCCCCCACCTGGGTGAGGGTGGTAGTAGTGGTAGGCATCCTGCCCCCCTGGGTAAGGGTGGTAGTAGTGGTAGGCATCCTGCCCCCCTGGGTGAGGGTGGTAGTAGTGGTAGGCATCCTGCCCCCTGGCTAAGGGTGGT